>PISX010027476.1:0-22932 GCA_004024625.1 Mellivora capensis | reverse complement strand
ACAAAAGGTTGATATCCAGGATCTATAAAGAACTTCTCAAACTCAACACACACAAAAGAGATAATCATATCAAAAAATGGGCAGAAGATATGAACAGACACTTCTCCAATGAAGACATACAAATGGCTATCAGACACATGAAAAAATGTTCATCATCACTAGCCATCAGGGAGATTCAAATTAAAACCACATTGAGATAGCACCTCACACCAGTTAGAATGGCCAAAATTAGCAAGACAGGAAACAACGTGTGTCAGAGAGGATGTGGAAAAAGGGGAACCCTCTTACACTGTTGGTGGGAATGTAAGTTGGTGCAGCCACTTTGGAGAACAGTTTGGAGAGTCCTTAAGAAATTAAAAATACGGGGTGCCTGGGTGGCTCAGGGGGTTAAGCCTCTGCCTTTGGCTCAGGTCATGATCTCAGAGTCCTGGGATCGAGCCCCACATCGGGCTCTCTGCTCAGCAGGGAGCCTGCTCCCCCCCGCCCCCGCCTGCCTCTCTACCTCCTTGTGATCTCTGTCAAACAAATAAAGTCTTAAAAAAAAGAAATTAAAAATAGAGCTTCCCTATGACCCTGCAATTGCGCTACTGGGTATTTACCCCAAAGATACAGATGTGGTGAAAAGAAGGGCCATCTGTACCCCAATGTTTATAGCAGCAATGGCCACGGTTGCCAAACTGTGGAAAGAACCAAGATGCCCTTCAATGGATGAATGGAGAAGAAAGATGTGGTTCATATACACTATGGAGTATTATGCCTCCATCAGAAAGGATGAATACCCAACTTTTGTATCAACATGGACGGGTCTGGAAGAGATTATGCTGAGTGAAATAAGTCAAGCAGAGAGAGTCAATTATCATATGGTTTCATTTATTTGCGGAGCATGACAAATAACATGGAGGACATGGGGAGAGGAGAAGGGAGTTGAGGGAAATTAGAGGGGGAGATGAACCATGAGAGACTATGGACTCTGAAAAATAACCTGAGGGCTTTGAAGGGGCAGGGGGTGGGAGGTTGGGGGAGCCAGGTGGTGGGTATTATGAGGGCACGCATTGCGTGGAGCACTGGGTGTGGTGCAAAAACTATGAATTCTGTTACGCTGAAAAGAAATAAAAAAAAGAATATTTTCCCCATAATTTAAAGGACTTTTTGACCTTTAAAAAGAGAAAAAGGTACGAACGATATTTTCATTTGCTTGTTGCTTATTTATTTTTTATATGTTGTAGGGACATAAACACACACACATGAATAAAATATTCAGAGATGCCTGGATGTAGTGGATTCCATGGTCTTCCTAATGGGAGGGAGGGTGTATCTCTCGTGGGCCTTGGGGGTGATTCTTGAGACTTGTTGCAGAGCTCCACGACTCACAGAAGCCCATTCTTCATGCTGGGCAGAAATCCTCTTGGCCCCCAGAGCAAATAAGGGAGATTTTATTATCTTCAGCTTCTGCAAGGAGCTGCCGTTATTTCTCAAGGTCGGGTCAGGGAGCATCCTGATGATGAGTAATAACTGTCCTCTGAGGGGTTTCCATCCTGGCAGCGGCGCATAACCGTGTAAAGCTGATAATAAAATAATTCCAAAATAAATAAACAGTGGGTCCACAAGTGCCCTTAGAGATCACTAAATTTGAGTGTGTGAGCTGCCAGCATGAGGAAGAGATAAAACTTTTTCCTTCTAATGTCCTGATGCGTTAAGGTGGATGGCAGCACCATTTCAGGGTTTTGGGCGGGAGGGAAGTAAAGATGCTCTTACAAGAAGGTTGAATGAAGTTCCCAAGCATTTAAAAAAGTCCTAGTCTGTGATAAATTTCATGGATCCAACAGATATTTTTCCAGCCCCTACTATGTGCTAGGTAAGGTGTTGGAGGCTGAAGGTCCAGCAAACAACATTTACAAAATTCCACACCTTTAAGGCCTTCACATCCTCGTGGGATACGTCAAGGCATTTGACAAATGTAGAATATATAGCCTGTGAGGTGGTTGTCGGGACTGAGGAGGAGAAGAAGCAGGGAAGGAGGAGAGAGGGGTTGTGGGGAGGTGGGGGGAAGGGCTCTGGGGGGTGGTGACTGAAGAAAGAGGTGAGGGAATAAAGCGTGCAGAATTTGGTAGGAATGCATTTCAAGAAAGGGATCAACAATCGCAGGGGCCCTGAAGCAGGGTCTGCCTGGCATATTTGAGGAGCAACATAAAAGTCAGGACAACTTCTTGGGCAGAGAGGGGAGCATAAGGGAAGTGGTAGAAGGTGGAATCACACCTATATTGTGGGTCAGTCTTCCAGGTCACTGTGAGGACTTCAGTGGAATGGGAAGGCATGTAGGATTTTGAGCTCATCAACAGGATTTCCACTTCTTTACCAGGGCCCGACTTCAGAAGAATTGAGCAGGGAGAGCAGCTTGGAGGCTTTTGCAGAAAGAGGGAAACGATGGTGGCTTAAATCAGGTGGTTGTCCTGGCCAATATAAGTGGTCATCTTCTGCATAGATCTTGAAGGTAGATCTGATGGGTTTTGTTGACTTCCTGGATATGGGGTATGAATGAAGTAGAGGAATTGAGAATGATTCAAACATGTTTGGCCTAAGCAGCTATGAGGATGGATTTTGCCAGTTGTTGAGATGGGGTAAATTACTGGAGGAGCAGTGTTGTGGGGGGAGATCGGGTGCTCAGTTTGGAATACGTTCCTTTTGAAATGCCTTTGAGACATCCCAAGTACTGGAAATATTGAGTGGAAAGTTACACAGGTAAGTCTGGAGTTGAGAAGTGTAGAATTATAAACATGGAGATGTAAATCTGGGGCCATCAGTTTGTGTATGATATCTAAAGCCTTGAGACTGATGAGGTCAAAGGAGTGGATGCAGGTAGAGGAAAGAAGCCCTGGGATTCATTCCATTAGATTCTTTGCAGATGGAAATGTAAGGAAGCCCTCCGCAAGGAAAACTGTGTAGGGGTAGACATTGAGGGAGGAAATGAGCCCAGGGAGTGACGCCCTGGAGGCAAGTAAGAAACTACCTCAAGGGGATGGGAGAGGTGGCCTGTGTCTAGAATTACTGACATGTCAAGTACGATGAGGGCTAAATACCAACTCTGGGATTTGCCATATGTAGTCATTGACCATCTTGCGGTTTACGCATGTTCGTATGTGGTAGAGGCCAAAACATAAAAAGGGGAGAGAGAACTTGTGAAGACAATGAGAACAGACTATTCCTTTGTGGGATTTTGCTGTAAAAAGGAGAGAAATTCAGTGATAACGAAAAAGGAAGTGGGAACTTTCTTGGCTTTCATTTAGGATGGAGAAAGCTAGAAAGGGGCTATTCCCACCCTTGACACAACAAGCTCAAAAAGTCAGGTAAAAGGCAAATTCACAACTTTTCTGGAACCATCAGAAAGCTGAGGTCTCAGGACAAATAACGTAAAATATAAGGAAAGACTCATGCCTTCAAAGAGAGATGGAGCACGGGCACTTGATCTCATGGCGGGGGCTGGCGTTGGACTTCATACAGTTGTAGAAAAGGGCTTCAGCTAAAATGTTTACTTCATCCTAAAGGTGAGTGTTGGTTAGCGTGAGAGTAGAGAAACTCTGAGAGCCACAGACATAAGGTTGTTCAGAAACACTTGCATCCTATTTCCCCAGGGAGCCTACTGGGTACTCCTGAGGAAGTCTTGGTTGTTGGGGGGTAGGGAATGGCAGCATCACTGGAAGGTATAACGTCCTTCATTGGTCATTCTTTCCTATCCCCTCTATGGATCAAAAGCCTCAAGCTTCTAGGAGAATAGTACCAAACCCTGTGGCCTGAACGCCACAGGTCAAAAACAAAACACCATTGTAATGGGGAAAAGGAAATAATACAAAATATTTTATCCTTTGGGGGGTAGGAAAATGCCCTGGGTCTCAATCTTTAGAAATGTCCTGCTGGAGGAGGGGCGGGACCCCTAAGAAGTCCCCACCTCCAAGAGTCTGTGACACAGCATCTCAAAGACTGAAGCTGAACCGCAGCAATGACGATGGTTCCCTCTGCCCCCACCACCTGGCTAGCAAGAGCTGGGTAACGAGTCATAGTGGTCTACTGTGGGAAGGGAATGTGTGCATGTGGGTTGACCCTCTGTGAGGGGCGAATGCAAAGAAAGTCCTAAAGCTGCAGATAGAACAAACACTGAGAAAACTCCGATGAACCAGCCCAGACCCTGAGCACAAGATAACACTAAATGAGTTGGAAGTCTGGCACGTACTAAGGGGAGTCGCCACAGCAACAACAAGTCCCCAAATCAGCTCAGTTCTTGACAAGATTGACTCACAAACTATGTGAGAGTCCTAGCAAAGGAAAGCATGTGCCCATTCCCAGGCATAAGTATTATCTATCTTAGTCTATATGTTTGGCTTAGTCTACACACAGCGTTGGACTTCAAATAAAACAACACGATACACAAAAGCAAAGTATACACATACACAATCAAGAGTTGAAGAAGTCAACAAAGCCAGACTCAATTTATGCCCAGCTTTTGAAACTATCCAACTGAGAATTTAAAGTATTTCTGATGACTATTATAAAGGCAGTAGTAGGAAAGGTGAACAACACGTATGAACAGATGGAGAATTACAGCAGAGGGACAGAAGCCATAAGAAAAATCAAATGGAAATATTGGGAAATTTTCCAACCACATGATAACAGAGATGAACAATGATTCGGATGGTAGATTTGATAAAACTAAGAATCAGCAAGCCTGAAAATGGGTTAATAGAAATCACCCAACCAAAGCATAAAAGAAAAGCAGTAAAACACAAAAGTGGCTTTCAGAGCTGTGGGACGATGTCAAAAGCTCTCCTATGACCTGAGTTAGAGTCCAGGAAGGAAATGAGAATGTACACAGGGAAGAAGAAACATTTAAAGATATAATGGCCAACAGTTTTCCAAGATTAATGAAGGACATAAAAATTACAGATCCAGGGGGCTCAGGAAACATCAAGCTAAATAACTACTCTCTCCTCAGAGCATTCCTAAATAAATTTCATCCAAACTGCTGAAAAATCTAAGTTAATGAGAAAGCACTCTGAGAGGAAAATGTGTTCTATACAGAGGAGGGAAGGGAGAAATTGCTGTAATTCTTTAAAAAAAACTATGGAATCTAGATGGCAATTGGGTCACATCTTTAACATGCTAAAAGAAAAACAGACAAGCAAGTAGTAACCCAGAATTTGAAACCCTGGGAAAATATATTTCAAAAAATAAAGAAAAATAAACATTGTTTTTCTTCCATTGAGCAAAAAAATGAGACCATTCGTTACAGTGGTCTGCAAGAAGTGTTTAAGGAAAGGCTTCAGGGAGAGGAATAGATCATAGAGAAACTTGGCTATACACAGTGAAATGACTAGCACGAGAAATGGCATATATGAAGGCAAATGTAAATGTATTTTTTCTTATTTTTAATTGCTGTCTAAACAAAGAGTATCAGTGTGTTGTGTGTTTATATGCCAACAGTAGCACAAAAGATGAATGGAAGAATTTGGGAATTTCTCGTTTTAAGTTCCTTACACTGCCTGTAAAACGGTACAATATTCAAAGATAAAGCTTTAAATTAAAGTGTATGGTAAACCCCAGGGCAACCAACACAAAAAGTGTAAATCATAAGCCAATGGTGGACATAAATAGAATAATAAAAATGCCTAATCTAAAAGAGGATGGAAAATCCATTTTCCTATTATTCCATGCCCTTTTTTATGATCTATTCCAAACATCAGAGAGAGTATATTTTAATAAGCATGCAAGTTTTGCACGTTCTCTACTTGTTAACTGGGCTTACTGCATTCCCAACTTTGTGACTGTCCAGCCACATCTCAAGCTACTGTCTTCTCTCTGCCCAGGCTTCAGCTGGGTTGACCTTCTTTGTTTCGACCTAGTGCCCAGGCTCCTGCCTGAAATCAGCCTTCACAGCTGAAGCTGAAGTGAAACCCCCTCTACCAGGAGTACTCTCTACTCACCTTTTTTTTTTTTTAATTTTTAAAAGATTTTATTTATTTATTTGACGGCCACATTCTCCTCACCCTTCAAGTTTAAATTTACATGTTAATTTCCTCAGGGAAATTTGCCTTGACCCCAGAGACTTAAGTTAAACTGTGAAATAGTTTATCAGGACTCTGTAATCGTCCTTCAAAATAGTCATTAAAATTGTAATTGTTTATTAGTTTAGGGTCTCTTGACAATGGCAGCTGCCTTTATGTTTCTGTCCATTTTATTTATTCTTTTTTTGTTCTGTAATCTTAAAAAAATGTAAGGACCTTGTCTCTTTATCACTTACATCTCAGTGCCTTACATAGTGCCTGACACAGGGGAGATCAGCTAATTGAATAAATGAGTGAAGTATAAAGACAAAGAGAAGAAGCATTCGAGTTAAGATGTGGGAGGAAACACTACACTGGTTGAAAGAATTAATAGAATTACAAAATGAAAGGAGCATATAGTAGGCTCTTAATGTTTGCTGGATAGGAATTTATTTATTTATTTAAATTAAAAAAAATTATTTGTCAGAGAGAGGGAGAGTGAGCAAGCACAGGCAGACAGAGTGGCAGGCAGAGGCAGAGGGAGAAGCAGGTTCCCTGCCGAGCAAGGAGCCCGATGTGGGACTCCATCCCAGGATGCTGGGATCATGACCTGAGCCAAAGGCAGCCGCTTAACCAACTGAGCCACCTAGGCGTCCCGCTGGATAGCAATTTAGAAGTCACGAGTCAGGATTGCTTATGACTTAATTCTGCTCTGAAGCAGAGTCAGGGAAGGTTGTCCTGAAATGGACCCCATGTCAATTCAGCCAGGTTTTCTAGAAGCTCCAGCAGTTTATGAAGTCAGTTTCAAAGGTGAGTGCTATGTGAATCCTCTTCCACTAATGGCTCTCTTACTCAGAAATTTGTACCTCAGTTTTGTATCACTTTATAATTTGCTGCCTGTCTGCTCTTTGGATCAATGGATTATTTAAATAGGTGTCATCTACTTAGTGAATATGTGCCTCCTTCAATTATTTCCAACTCACACAGCTCAGGGAATAAAGGTCTAGAGAAGTGGTCTAGGTTTAGAGAGTGTGGAATGAGCACAGGTCTTGGATCTTGGGTTTGAATGCTGACTCTTTGAATGATGACTCTACTGTCTAAACTTCATTCTCCTATCTCTGAGATGTAGGGGCAATAATCCCGACCTCCTAACATAATTACTGTAAGGTAAATGGAATTAATGTCTGTATAGGGCCTGATACATAGAGAAGTTAACAATTAATATTTGTCTCATTCCCAGCCTAGTCTTTGTAGATTTGGGGAACTAACATTTTTTCATTAATGTGTCTCTTATGATTCTAGATTTTGATCATGAGTCTTTCAACTCAGTATTTTTTTTTCATTTTATTTTATTTCTTTTCAGTGTTCCAGAATTCATGGTTTATGCACCACACCCAGTGCTCCATGCAATCCATGCCCTCCATAATACCCACCACCAGGCTCATCCAATCCCTCACCCCCTCCCCTCCAAAGCCCTCAGTTTGTTTCTCTTTTGTCTCTCATGGTTTGTCTCCTCAACTCAGTATTTTCAAATGGCAAATGGAAGAGTCCCAGTCTCTTCAGTCTTGTCTTCATAATGGCATCTGCCTTTGTATTTCCAGCCATTCTAATTGTTTCTTTTCAGATCTTGTCTACTTCTGGTATACCCTTATAGTATTTTACTCAGTATTGCAGGTATGAGCCACCAGAATTTAATAGAAGGTAGGTTAGAACTTTTTAGAGTCTCTGTTAATGACTGATTGTTATAAATTCTAAGGAGAATTTCATAAAGTTGATACACTAGGGATTCACACACATTTCCCCAGTATTTAGTGATCATCTATTTTATATATAAATTAGGGTTGTCTTATTTAGCAAATAAAAATACAGGGTGTCCAGGTAACTGGGTATCTTTTCTTTTCTTTGGCAATCCTAACATGGATAAGGAAAGATCTCTGTATAAGAAAAAAAAACAACAACAACTAAGATGTGGTTTCTCCCCCAAGGGAAGTAATTTATTTATTTATATATACATGCATACAAGTTAAGGAGATAGAGTCATGGAGTTGGAGATAGGTAACCAGTGTATTGAAAGGAAGGGTAATGAGGGAATGGTGTATACATTTCTACATTATGATACCATAATAAGGTATCAGATAGTAGGCGACTTGACATGACAGGATTTTGTTCTCTCCTAGGCCTGGAGGCTGGAAACCTGAGATCAGGCTGTTAGCAGTGTCACCAGGGAGGGACAGTGTGTTCCATGATTTTCTCTCCTAGCTTCTGGCAATGGCCAGGAATTCCTCGGCATTCTTTGGCTTATAAATATACCACCCCAATTTCTTCCTTTGTCTTCTCCTGGTATGTTCTTTTATGTCTTTTCTCCCCTTATACAGATACCAATCCTACTGAGTTATAACCCACTCTGATGACCTGAAGCTGCAAAAACCCTATTTTGAACTAAGGTCACATTCAAAGGTATGGGGACTAGGATCTCAGGGAACTTTTTGGAGGACGGTATGAGGATTGTACGCCACAGAGTTCAGAGAAAGGGTGGTTTGTTGTGGGATGGAATGATGAAAAGGTCCCTGTCAGTGTCAGGAATTAATGGAGCTTGACTTTGAAGGGTGGGTAGACCTTGTTGGAAGGGAAGAAAAGGACTGACAGAGGAGGATGAACAAGCAAATAGGGAAGGAATTGGTCTTCCAGGGAGGAAGGCTTGCTGAAATTTACTAAGGATGATGTGATCAGGCTGCGAACTCTGAGAAAAGAAACACGAGTTAAATTTGCTCAGCTCAGGAAGGCAACAGTATCATTAGGAGGCAGGTTTTATTGGTGTCCAAGTTTCCTTTCATCTCTAATGTTCAAATTGTTTAGTGTTAATTTAGACTTGGCACCAACCCCAGGGATACTAGAGGGAAAAGCGGGGGAAGCCAGTGCAGCCAAACACTCTCCTTCAAGAAGGTGCTAAGCTACTTATATTGGAACCTGACTTGGACATGATGTTTAAAATCAGACATTTATGTAAAACAAGTTGTTGGTGATTAGCAGTGGATACAGCTAGAATGTTTACTTACTTAATAGAGGTGATTACTTTCCACCTTTTTAGGAAGCATCCCTACAACAAAGTCGTAGGGTCAGGAGAAAATAAAAAGGGATCAGCTTTGTTTATTTTATGGGAAGCTCATGTAGAAGGTGTGCTAAACTGGGTCTGTAATTTTGTGAGTGTATACTGTACTGTGGTATGCCATAGAATGTATTCTATTTGTATATGGACTAAAGGTTTTAGACCTGGTTTCCCAATTCTTCAAGGAAATGAATGAGATTTCATACAAAGAGCAATTGTAGATTATAGGAACAAGCCACAGGAAACGCAGATGGGGTGCTATCGGTTTCTTTCAGTTCCTTTGATGGGGCCTCCTCCGGATACATGTATATTTCCTCACATTTCTCTCCCTGTAATTAGCCAATTAAATCTAAATGTAAGTGAAGCTTACTTAATGTCTGTTCACCTTAGAATTTAGTAAACTATCAAAGCGCTGCAAGACTTGGGTTTTCTTTTGGTCGATGTTCCAAAAAAAATCATTTGAAAAGAAAAGGAAAATCTAACACTTGGAAGGAGCTCTTGCTTATTTGCTTTCAAGCCCCCCTGCCCCCGTTGCGGCTTCTTCTTGTTGCCAAAGAAGGGAGTGCAGACACAGGGCATGACGGTGGAGGAAACCTCCCATCTCCTTTCTTTTTCTTTTTTAAATTAATATTTTTTATTTATTTATTTGACAGAGAGAGATCACAAGTAGGCAGAGAGGCAGGCAGAGAGAGAGGAGGAAGCAGGCTCCCCACTGAGCAGAGAGCCTGATGCAGGGCTTGATCCCAGGACCCTGAGACCATGACCCGAGCAGAAGGCAGAGGCTTAACCCTCTGAGCCACCCAGGCACCCCTCCCATCTCCTTTCTGCCAGTTCTGTGACATCTGTTGCCACTGGGGATTTGTATTTATAAAGCTAATATCCACAAATCTCTTTACTTCCTCCTGGTTGTCTTGTTATTGTTCAGATAAACTACCACAAGGTTGGGGTCTTCAAGACTGAAAAGGTCAGATGTAGTCAATGAGAAAATAAGGACTTGCCCACTTTCCATTCAATGTTTCATTATTTAGAAAATGATTTTTTAACCCTTTAATAATCAGTAATCAATAAAACAGTGAACACATATATTTTAATTAGTTATCAAATTGCTGAGATCTCTATATATGAAATCTATGTATGCATATGTTGTATATCTGTGGGTATGTCGAAATCTATGTGTGTATTCTTGCTTAGTGTAAGAATTAATCAGTCAAACATGATTGGCAAGAAACCTAGTTCCTGTTGCATTCCTCATCTATAATCTGCAACTAATACCAGAATAGCTTCTGCCACCTGGGCATTGGAAGGTCCAACTCCGTGGAACCCTGGGGAACTCTGTGATTCACACTGTACTTTGACCATGACCATTGACAAGGCTCATGTTAGACCTTCCTTCTGTCAGATGCCTTTAGTTAAACCATCCTCATTGTGCAAAGAATGTTTTCCCTGCTTCCACTTACCAAGTGAAAGTTGGCATTTGTTTTTCTGACTTTCCAGGACCTCTCCAGATCCCTTTCTTAATTCCAACTTTACACGTTTCTGTTAAAATTCTACACCCTCAGGTTATTTATGATAGATATGCATGTAGCTGGGCTCCTTATCTATGCAGAAAGGAATAGCAAGTCAGGATTTAAAAAAAAATCCCCCTTTCCCCTAAAGGGACTGAAAAGCCCATTTTTTATTCTAGAACATCTTAAAAACATATAAAGGAGAAGAGAAACAATCCAGAGTATCACTTAAAGGCAACTGTTACCAGTATTTTAGTTTATATCCTTCTGATCTTGCTGTTTCCTGTGCATTTTATTTTGTAAACTAGTTGCATTTATATTCTCTTTAAAATAGGGTGTGTGTGTGTGTGTGTGCGCGCGCGCGCGTGCATGTTGACTTTATTTAATGTTATCATCAGAAGGTTGCATAAGCAACATGGTTATGAATGCAGAAATGTAAAGGCAGACTGTGTTGGTTCAAATCCTGATTTCCCTATTTTTTGCAAACTTGGGGAAGTGATTCTGCTTCTTTAAATCTTAGTTCCCTTAGCCATAAAATGAATACAATAATTGTATGTCCTTTAGGAAGCTAGTAGGAGAATCAAATAACATAATACATATTAAGCATTCCCATACTATATGTACCAGTGTCCAGCAAGGGCTTGAAAAATGTTAACTACCACTCCTATCATTATAACATTCAGGAACATAACTTTACTTGACTGCATAAAAATATATCCTCGGTATATACTATAGTTTGATGATTTGTTCTCCTATGTTTAGACATTTAGGAGGCTTCTAGTTTTTTACCTTTGTAAATAATCTTATGATAAATGTCTCCGTGTGAAAAGATTTTTCTGTCATTCAACCTATTTCTGAGTGATCTCAATTCCAAAATTGGAATGACTGGGTCAAGCAAGGTGAACCTATTATCAATCTCTTTTGAAAGGGGCTTGGCAAGTTCTGTTTCCATCAGCATGCTACGACTCTGACTGTTTCACCATACTTTGGCCAGCAGATACCGTGTGTGTGTGTGTGTGTGTGTGTGTGTGTGTGTATGCGTGCGCACACAATGCATGTGTTTTAAGTACTATTTGATGGACAAATTGGTGTCTCTTTCTTTGTCACTAAAAATTTTAAATAGTTGGCATGACTATTTTTAAGGATCTTGACCTCTTGGAATTTGAGTACTGTGGAGTAAGAGTCTACATGGATTTTCTCCAACACCAGTGGGACTAGATTCTCATGCAAAGTAGAAGCTGTTCAGACAAAATAACAATTTTTATAACTCTCCTGGCAACTTCCGGGATGTTTTCACTATCTAACACCCTGCTTTATTGTATTCTCTATATTGTATATCCTGTACTGTCATATATTTGGTGAGCGAGACAACATACTCAGTAAGTGTGGATCATCCATTTATCCAATATAATCCCCCAAGGAGCCATATCTCCCAGTACTTGTACTATTTTGTAGTCTCTACCTGTGGAGCTTAGAGACTAAGGAGTGGTGCTGTACTGTATGCTTTCCGAGGATTGGTCTTAAGACACTGGCAGCTTACACTGTGGTCTTTTGGAAGGTACATGCATTCTGGCAAGAAGCCGCCTATCACTCTGAACCTGCCATGCTGGGAGGAACCCAAGCTACTGAGATCGGGAAGTCTTGTGCGCAGAGACATCCAATTCCTCCTTTTCCCAGTTCCTTCTGCTGAAGCTCTAGAAATGTGAGTATGCAAGCCAGGCTGAACATTAAAGTCTAGTCAGATTTTCAGATAACTTTGGCTCCAGCCACTGACCTTGAAGACTAGACCGGGACCACATGAATGGTTAGAAGAGCTCATGGCCCAGGTGGGCCCAATCAATGCACAGAGCCATGACAGATAGTCATAAATCATTGTTTTCAACCACTGAGCTTTGGGATGGTCTGTTGTGTAGTGATAGAAAACCAGTTCAATGAAGAGGAGACACGGGCTCTTTGGTTTGAAATGGTCCTTCTCTGTGAATGAGCAGCAAGTAAACATTGGAATTGTTAACTGATAGCTTTTGTCAAAACAGATATAGAGTCATAGAAAATAGTATTCCGAATTCATTGATGTTGAGAGTGAGGAAGTGAGAAGTAATTAAGAAACAATCTGGTTTCCCATGGGGTTGGTAGCAGGGAGAGCTGAAAGATGCAAAGTGGTCACTGAGAACCAGTGGAAGTTAGTGTGTAAGAGCTGAGGTGACTGGAGATTTATGGAGTCTAAGAGATAAGATGTTTTGAAAGGACAACTAATGACTTTTTTTTTTTTCGCCTTGAACATCTGCCCTGCTGTAGACCGATCTCTGTTTCTGTCTCATACAGTGTCAGAAGGGCCAGTCTCAAAGGGTAGTGTTCATATATTTCCACATATATTGATTTTCTCTCAGGTAATTTAGGACCCTAATGTCTATGTATTTCAGTGCCAATGGTGCTTGAGAGTATTATCTGGGTGAGTTTTGGGGTGATTACTAACTTCAAATTTTATTTTATTATTTAATTTGCATTATTTCTACTTTGAAAATGTATATATGTAACTGGCAGGTTAGGTCATATGCTAGGGCTATGTAGAATGTGACAACTTTTTTAAAAACATTGAGGTGTAGTTGAAATATATCGTCTTAGTTTCAGGTGTACAATGTAGCACTATCATTATGTACATTGCAGCGCGATCACCGTGATGAATCTAGCTTCGGCTGTCATCACACAAAGCTCTTACAAATCATTAGCTGTATTTCCTATGTTGTAGTTTGCATCCCCAACTCTTATTTTATAACTGGAAATTTGTGCCTTTTTTTTTTTTTTTTGAAATTTGTACCTTTTAATGCCCTTCCTCTACTTCACTCACTACCCCCCTCCCCCTCCCCTCTGGCAACCACCAGATTATTATCTGTGAGTCTGTTTTTGGTTTGTTTGTTTTGTCTTTTAGATTCTACATAACAGGGAAATCGTATTTTTCTGTCTCACTTATTTCACATAGCATAATCCTTTGAGGTCCATTCATGTTGTTGAAAATGGCCAGATTTTATTCTTTCATGGCTAAGCAATATTTCATTGTGTGTGTGTATTTATATGTACATATGCCACACATCTCTATCCATTCATCTGTCGATAGACAATTAGCTTGCTTCTGTGTCTTGGCTATTGTAAATAATGCTGTAGTGGACATAATTTTTTTGAATTACTGTTTCTGTTTTCTTTGGATAAATACCCAGAAGTGGAATTGCTGAGTTGTATGGTAGTTCTATTTCTAATTTTTTGAGGAACCTCAGTACAGCTTTCCACAGTTTTTACAAGTTTGCATTTCCACCAACAGTGCAAGAGTGTTCCATTTTCTCCACATCCTCACCAACACATGTGTCTGTTGGCCATCTGTGTCTTCTTTGGAGAAATATATATTTAGGTCCTCTGCATATTTTTTTAAATTGCATTTTTTTATACAAGTTGTATAAAATGTGACTTCATTATGTATTTTGGATATTAACCCCTTATTAGATACATCTTTGTAAATATCTTCTCCCATTTAATAGATTGCCTTATTATCTTGTTGATGGTTTCTTTTGCTATGCAAAAGTTTTTTAGTTTGATATTGTCACATTTGTTCATTTTTGCTTTTGTTGTCTTGGAGGAGACAGACCCTCCAAAATAATGCTAATACTCGTGTCCAATATCTTACTGCCTATGTTTTCTTCTAGGAGTTTCATGGTTTCTGGTCTTACATTTAAGCCTTTAATACATTTTGAATTTATTTTTGTATATGGTGTAAGAAAGTGGTCCAGTTTCATTCTTTCACATCTACCTGTACAGTTTTCCCAGCACCATTTCTGAAAGTGACTTTTCCCCATTAGATATATTCTTACCTCTGTCAAAGACTGACCATATAAGTGTGAATTTATTTCTGGACTCTCTATTCTGTTCCATTGATCTAGGTTTCTGTTTTTGTGCCAGTACCATACTGTTTTTGATTATTACAGTATTGTAGTATAGTTTGAATTCTGGGAGACCTCCAGCCTTGTTCCTTTTCAAGGTTGCTTTGGTGTAGCAGAATTTAATGGGCTTAAAAATATATAAAATGAAAATATGAAGAACTTTTATTTAATTTAGTATTTTAGTCACTCTTTATCTTTCTTGGTGACCCCCAAACTACACTGAGTTTATGACTGTCTCTGAGGAAGATTAATTGGCATGTTATGGAGAAAAGATTATTTTGAATTGCCATGAATGACACCAGAATGACTGAGAGACAAGATCCAACTCTCTTGAGCTTTCCTTTGAGGGATGAGATCCCAATATAAAAACAAGTATTGAGAAACCTTATTGGATACATTACCACTATCTTTTCATTTCCAATTTGCAATCAAAGTCATCTGTTGCCCAAGTGCAGGCTGTTTATTTCTTTAAAGAGTTTTGTTAAGATTTTTACTACATGGACTTAATTATGTAATTATATAACAGATCTGGTAACTGCTTCAAAGGAACCATTCTAATCTATGAGGTACCTAAGATAGTCTTTAAAGAACATCTAATTACATAATTACAGTGCCTAATAGACCAGAATAACAGGTAGCAGAAATATCTTTGGAGCCATAAGAAAAACCTTTTATTGCCTTTAGGGCATATATTATTAGTTATGAAAATAACCCCACTATTATGTCATTATGTAACAGCACATAATGGCAAAGAAGATATTAATGCCAGTTATAATACACTTTCTATGCATTTTGCTTTTTTTCCCCCCAGAAATGACTTTCTTTAATTTTCAAAAAATATGTAGAGCAGTTGGAAGTACCTTTATCCTGTGAGGCAGAAAACTGGTATTTTAGATACAGAATGCCAGTGACATTTGAAAGAAAAATTTAAAAGAGAGGGTCTAACCATATAAAATTAATCATAAAAGTATGCACATTAATTTTGAAACTACAAAGATACTTTTAAGATTTCAAAGATAAAAAAGATTTCAAAGATAGACAATTCAAAATATTATATTCATATATTCAAATCTGGCATTCTGTATTTCCCAAGGAATAATAATAAAAATCAGGAATAGAACTAAAAGATGCCAAAGCTTTGAAATACTAGGATTGCTTTCACTATGCATTGGGGTGGTGATGGTGAAGGTTCTGCTGAAATCTGGGCAGTGAATCAGAAGAAAGAGTGAATTTTAATCAAGGTCCATGTTGTTTCAACGTTTTGGTGCTGGCAACATCATTCTTTAATATCTATTGAGGAACATATACGCAAACACTAACATTTCTAACTGTATTTCATAGAGCTCATAAAAATCTGTCTTGGCTGTTTTATGAGTAAAAGGCTCTTCTGTGTGTATTTTAGAAGAAGCCCAGAATCTATAAAAGTATTGCATGGTTTAATAGTCACTACCCATTAAAAAGTTTCATACCCAAGTTTGTATCTGGTGACAAAACAAACAAACAAAAACAGGGTATGATTGGCAATGGGCCCTGATAACATTTTAGACCTACTTTCCCTGTGCTTTTTATTACTTTTATTTGGTTTCCATGAAAACACATGTAGGCAAAACCCTAAAAGTGTCTGCCATGGGTATAAGCTTATATTCTCTGAGACTACTGGTATGGAGTGAAATAGTTGGCATCAGTAAATGAATCTTTCAAATGTTTCATAGAGTCAACAATTCTGCAAAAGTTTTTTCAAGGCAATTTTATGATGAAATTATGCAAGTTTTAGTCATGACAGATATTTAGACAATGCACTTTTAAATTCACTTGGGGCAGTTATGAAAGTAATGGTCAAAGTGTTTACATGCCTTTGTATTATATTTTATTTTGAAAAAAGTCAAGTTTTGCTTGATATGTATAAACTCCTTGCCCTTACATATCTTCTCTTACCCAGCAAAATTTTAGTGGCATTCAAAACCCACAATGTTGGATTGAGTTCTACACAGAGGAATGTTCATATTAACATCTCAAGCAAATATGGTTTCTTGTTATTTGAGGCCTGAAAATACTCCCTCAATTAATAATATCACTCCATTATTCAAGATAAATAATATGTATGAATTATATTTCATATATGCTAGCCATACACGATGGAGTAACACTTAAACCCCTCTTGGTCATCAATGTCCTTACATAAAACATAACCAATACCACAAAGCCAATAACATGTATACTGTTCAAAATCACTCTTTTACCAAATGGAAGGTGAGAGAATTCTGGATACAACTATAATGGAGTAACAGGGACCTGATTTACTCTTTGAGCTTAACTAAGTAGGAAATCAGACAAAATATATGAAATAACTATTCTCAGATATTATATAACAGTGGATGATTACAATCCCCACTTATAAGGTGAACTATGTGATTGCCCCAGTTTACCACATAGAAGCTGTGTCCGCTCTGCTGTGCGTGAACAGAAGAGATCAGTTAAAGCCGAGGAAACCCGCTGAGTTTTAGAGACATTGATTAGAGTCAAAGAGACCAAGATATTGGAGAAAGGGAAGTCCAGAAAGAGTTGTCTCCTTGAGTCTTTGGCAGAGTAGTAATCTCCTCATGAATGAGAATAAACTATCTAAAGCTAGAGAAAGGACAACTGGAAATAAGTAGCTGAACAATTCCTGAACCTAACCATGGGCTATCATATCTGTTTGTGTTAGGCAGAGTGAAGATAATTCATAATAATGAGGTGCTGGGTAAAATGTTTAAAAGGAAATTATTTTAGTGGTGGGGTTAAATTATCCCTAGAATAAAGACTGCTTTGCTTTAACCTAAGAAAGCTTAAAAACAATCCTGTACAGAAACAAAGAAAAACCAAGTAATTTAAGTGTAACCCAGATGAAGAGGTTGACACTATTTAAGGAATACAACATAATTCTCCATCCAAGAACATAAAATTAAGTGTCCTACATCCAAAAGAAAATTGGATGACATACAGAGAATTAGGAAAATATGACCCATAACTCAGAAAAATACCAATAGGCTCAGACTCAGAAATAACAGAAATGATCACATTAGCAGATAAGCATGGTAAAAATAGTTATTAAAAATATGTTCCATATTGAAGAGGTTGAGGAAGGCATCACCATAATAAGATATATAAAAGAAAGGACTCAAATAAAACTTCTAAAAATTAATAATAAAATACTTGAAAAGTGCACTGGTTTGGATTAAGAACAGATTACATCTTGTAGGAAAAAAGAATCAGAGACCTGGAAAACAGCAATAAAAAAATTCAAAAAAGTAGAGAGTGGAGTGGGAGAAAAAAGTGACCAAAAAAAAAAAAAAATTAGAGCACCAGTAACCTTTGGTAAACTCTTAGGAAGTCTCACATATATGTAATTGGTATCCCAGAGATTACAAAAAAAGAGAGGATACAGAAAAATATTTGAAGAAATAATGGCCATAGTTTTTGCAAATTTGATAAAAATTAGAAACCCACAGATTAAAGAAATTCGTCGCATTCAAAATAGAGGAAACAAAAACACACTAAGGAGCATCCTAATCAAATTTCTGAAAGCGAATGAGATGAAAAGAAAATCTTAAAAGTAACCAGAAAACAACAAAGCAAAACAAAACAGAGGAACAAAAATGAGAAAGACAGATGACTTATTATGGAAGTTACAAAAGACCAAAGGCAATGGAATAATATTTTTAAAGTACTAAGAAGGAAAAAAACAAAAGGATCTGACAATCTAACAATGCTGAACTCAGTATACTCAAATCAGATGATTGGGTAGATACACTGTGGTAGATTTTATGACAAATGATCCTTCCTTCGACCTTGTTGAAATTAGGGGTGTCCATGTGAATGAATGTCTTGTCCAAAGAAATGTGGTAAAAGTGACAGGTGTCACTTAAGAACAGAAACTATAAGAATAACTTATCTTTTCTTTTTTTTCTTGAGCCAGGAAATATTCTAGATAGAAGCAGATCCATTGGCCTGGGATCTGGAATAACAATAACATGAAACAGAGCCACACGTGACCCACAAATAACATGAGGTCTAACAGTTGTCATAAGCCATTGGGATTCTGGAATTGTTAACACAGCCTAAGTCCGGCCTTCCTAACTGATATAGGCAGCATGATTAACTTGGGGAAACAAGGAAATTCACAGCCTGAGACTCTAAAACAGAATACTCACCTATCTTGCAAAGCCTTGAAATAATACAGTACCAACTATGCAAATATTTCTAATGTAGAAGATAGTTGATTGATACCTAAAGAAACTGAAGCAGAGAATAAAGAGAGCTCTTTTAAATTAAAAAAAAAATGAATGAGTGAATGAATGGATGAATGCAAAAAAGAAAGAAAGACATCAAGACAAGTATAAGAGGATGGGACCTCTATGTGAAGCTTGAAAGAAATTAAAACCCTTATGAAACTTGAAATTAGTGGAGGTCAACCAAAAGTTTGGTTGGCAAGAAAAAAAGCAAGGGGATGATAGTTTTTGTGCTTGGAGTTAAGGCTATAATAGTTAAGGCATGCATAGGAGATAGTAGCTCTTAAAATAACAGATTGAAAAGGCCCTCAAAGATTTGCATGCCGGAGGAAGGAGGCTGGGGATAGGTAAAGATAGGTATAGAGTACACACATAAGCTGTGCAAAATGAATGCAAGTCTGTGGCTATCCCAGGGCTCTCAAAGATTACATTACAGGGATTGCTGAATGGCTGCTGATGGTCTTTGATTACATTTTCTGTTCTTTGCTGGTGTATAGAAATGTGGTCAATATTTTTTTGTGTTGATCCCATGACATTGCTAAACTCTTTACCTTTAAAAAAAATCAATTAATTAATTTGGGGGAGAGAAAGCGAGAGAGAGAGAGAGAGAGCAAGCTTGGGGAGGGATAGAGAAAAGACCCTGCACTGAGCAGGAGGCTTGGTCACAGGACCTCAAGATCATGATCAGGGCTGAAATCAAGAATTGGGGAAGGGGGTGGGGTGGTGGTTGAGGCTGATGGTAGGTATTAAGGAGGGTATGTATGGCATGGAGCACTGGGTGTGGTGCATAAACAATGAATTTTGGAACACTGAAAAAAACGTTAAAAAAGGAAGAATGCTTGACTGGCTGAGCTACTCAGGCACCCCTAAACTCTTATTAATTCAAGTATGTTAAAATGCTTTTGAGTTTTGGATCTAAGCAACATGTCAGGAAAAAATGACATTTTTTGTTGCTTCTTTGCAATTCATATATATATAAAATGTATGCATTAAATGTATATATTTGCATATATATAATTGTTAACATTTTGAACTGAGTAGGACATCCGTTTCTCATTTTTATTTCTAAATTTTAACCTCTAAGCACATTGTTGTATTTTTTATTTTGGTAGATACAATTTATGAGATTCTGGATGTTTCTCCTATTTTCAGTTTACTAAGACTTTGTTTTTAATCACAAGTGGGCCTCAGAATATTAGATTTGATTTTCTTATGTCTCTGGTGATAGTATTTTTTTCTGTTTCAACTGGTAAAAATTAATAGATATTCCACTTTTAATATTTTAACATTCTTTGTATAAAATCAATTGGGCCATGATGTGGTTTTTAATAGATATTAGATTTGATTTATTTAGGATTTTTTGTCTATATTCAAAGTTGAAATTACCCTGTAATTTTCTTTACCCTGTGATTCTTTTTTTTTTTTGGCATCATTAACTTCATAAAATGAATTAATATGGATTTATTTTTAAATTTTATTCTTCCTTGGAACAGTTTATATAAAATTAGAATTTTAGCTTTCCTTGATTGATTGAAGCAACATAATTATCCAGACCTTCAATATTTTAATTTGTATTTTTTGGTGTAGGTAGGTTTTTATTTTTTAAATCAGCATATTTAATGATTATGGTTTTACTCCTTTTTAATTTTTTTAAAAATAGACTTTATTAATTAGAGCAGTTTCAGGTTCCCAGAAAAACTAAGCAGAAGGTACAGAGATTTCTCATATACTCCCACCCCCACATATGCACAGCCTCCCTCATTATCAAAATTCCAGACCAAAGCGGTACTTTTGTTGCATTCAATGAACCTACACTGACACATCAGTTATTGCCCAAAGTTCATAGCTTATATTTTGTTCTTGGTGTTGGACATTGTATGGCTTTCAACAAATGTATAATGATATGTATCTGCCATTATAGTATCATACAAACTAGTTTAATTGCTGGATGTTTTTTCAGATCATACCATATACTTTGGCTGAAAACTTGCATGGTTCAAATGATCAGAGGCTATTTTATCTTACCTAGATTCCGTGATGAAACAGAAGAGTTTCTTTTCCTCTCTTTTTGTTAACGGGAGAATTTTTCTCCAGTTAAACTTTGGAGTAATGGTATAGCCTTCTGAAGATTTAACTTTGTTCAAGCCAGGATCAAGGAATAGTTTCAGGTCACCGATATCTGTGTGAGCCCAAATTTACCACAACTGTATGAACCCAAATTTACTATGTTAGTAAGATCCAAGTCTCCTGGCTGCTGAGATTAACAGAGACCCCTTCGAAGAAGTCAAAGTTTTTCAGCCTGTTAACCATTTTCATTTTTAGCATCCTGACTCCTGAAAAAAGTTCAGCTTCCGATGTATAAGGATGTTTATGTTTATTCCCTCAGAAATTCTGGTTGTTTTTTTTTTTGGTCTCTTTGTCATGGGGAAATATCTAGTCTGTCATCATCCTGCAAATAGAATGCTTCTGGAGCCTTAAGAACTTTAAAGATGAAAAAAATATAATATCGGGGATGTTTGATTTATAAAAATAATAAAGAAAAAACTGCAGGTATGTAATAGAATATCCTAGCCTGTTTCTGGTCTACAGAGTATTGTAAACTATTAAGAGATTGCTAGGAAATACATAAGCAAAAATCACTAGGGTTTAGAATTGGATTGTAAGTATTAGCTATAAAATGAAGATCATTGTTGGACAAGGTCACTCATGGTATAGGCCACCAGACAATAAGAATCATGTCTACAATATTAGGCAATGGAGAGTATTCAGTAAATTTAGGAGAATGAAGGAGTGAAGGTGGTAGGATGATATAACGTGTCTTGATTTGAGGGAGACCTCTGCAGTCTCCTGCAGTCGTACGGGAAGAGCTCGAGCACCACAGATGTTGGTCCTCTGTGTCCCCTCCTCAGTCAGCATTCTCCTAGTGCACGACTGCAAGCACCTGCCATGTTCTGCCTGAGGTCTTCCCTGTCCCCAGCAGTGTGCTTGGCCCACAGACAAGCCAGGGAGTTTGCATTCAGTCACCAGAAGGCCAGAGTTGGTGGCTCTTTGCCTTTGTTTCCTCAACCCTCCACCAAGCCCCTTCTACTGGCTTCCTTCCTTCCTTCTCTGTCTCACTCATTGCTCTCCTCCACCAGCACTTTCTGTGGAAAAGTTCCCAGAATAAACCTTCTTTCCTCAAACCCTAGTCTTAGGGTCTGCTTCTTGGAGGAACCCAAGCTACACCATGGAGGATTAATGGACCAGATTCCAAGATGACCAGTTTCATAACCAATTAGCAATAAGGGAGGTTTCTTATACTCTTGTGAAGGGATTTTTGCCTTCCTCAGTGTCTATCAATATTTGAATCGAGATGTAGAAAGATTCTTAATGAATTTGGAGATGTCATCCTGTTAGTGTAAGGTGAGCTGTAGTGAATATATTAGATGACAGAATCAGGATCCACACATTTTTTAACAGGCTAGAAAATGGATAAAATCTAACAAAATCTTATGTTAATGGATTAAGGCCCTGTAATTGAGTCTCCTCAAATGTGTGATATCATTACATAATAAGGCTTTGGAGGTGTTGGTTAATAGTGAACTTAAAGTTAGTTAATATTGTATGTAGCTGCTGAAAAAGCAGATGTGATTTAGGGTTAGATTAATGAAGTAATACCTAGACCGAAGGAGGTGAAATGATGTTTGAACTTTGTAATCAGTAGACAATACTATTCTGAACACCATGGTTTCAGTAGGATAGAACTAATTTCTTGAATACTAGAGACTTAGAAATCTCTTATGGGAAAAGATACAGTGAATATGGTTAACATTAAGAAAAGAAGAATGAGAGAACATGGTAACGTCTGCTGTTTAAAAATCTGACCTGTGAAGGCTGTGAGCTTCTTCCCATTGAGGATGATGTTTGCTGTGGGTCTTTCATAGGTAGATTTTATGAAGTTCAGGAATGTTCCCTCTATCCCTATACTTTGAAGCGTTTTAATCAGGAACGGATGCTGGATTTTGTCAAATGCTTTTTCTGCATCAATTGAGAGGACCATGTGGTTCTTCTCTCTTCTCTTATTGATTTGTTCTATCACATTGATTGACTTGCGAA
>PISX010027475.1:0-22929 GCA_004024625.1 Mellivora capensis | reverse complement strand
GAGGGCACGCATTGCATGGAGCACTGGGTGTGGTGTAAAACTATTCTGTTACGCTGAAAAGAAATTTAAAAAAAAAAAAAAAAGAAGCAGCTAGAGGGGCACCTGGGTGGCTCAGTGGGTTAAAGCCTCTGCCTTCGGCTCAGGTCATGATCTCAGGGTCCTGGGATCGAGCCCCGCATCAGGCTCTCTGCTCAGCAGGGAGCCTGCTTCCTCCTCTCTCTGCCTGCCTCTCTGCCTACTTGCGATCTCTGTCTGTGAAATAAATAAAAATAATAATAATAAAAAAAGAAGCAGCTAGAATGGTGGGAGGGAAACCAAAAAAAAGCAGAGTGAAAAAAGAGTTTGAAGGAGGAAAGTATTAAATAAGACCAAAAAGTTAAAAACTGTTCATTAGTTTGGCAATAAATAGTTAATAGATGAACATGGTAAAAGCAGTTTCCGAGGAGGTGGAAGCCAGATTAGAGCAGTTTGAAGAGTGAAGGAGGATGTGATGAATAAAAACCTTTCTTTCCAGAAAACAGATTGTGAAGGAAAGGAAAAGGAAAGAGTATCATTTAGCAGGGTATCATAGAGGCTCAAGGGAAGGCTTTTTAGAAAACTAGACTTACAAGCTGGTTTTGACATGAATAGGATTTCTATAGGTAGAGTATAGATTGAATTCTGGACAAAAGTTTGCATATCTAAAAAATCATAAGAAGCTTGAAGGGGGCAGTCAGTGAACCAACCTAGCTCACAGTGAGAATGTTTTGTGATTTTTGAATTTATTAATTTTTCTTTGTTCTGTTTTTGTCTACAGAAAAGGGAGAGGTTTCCCTAAAGACTGCCCTTTTGGCACTGAAGAGCAATAAGCGTTTGCAAGATTTTAGAGGTGAGAATAATTAGGAAGTTTTATACACATTCTGAATATAGGAAATTGTTAGCTAGTTGTCGAAAAGTGAGGAACCACTTACATAAAAGGATAATTTTGTATATAATATAAAATTAAATGAATGTTGTACATTTAGTATTTTAAGAGTTCAGATGAAGGTGAGCTTCCTATATTCATGAAAGTCTAGTTTGTAACATTGTAAGTTTGTAGTTGAAGCAAATAATATGTCTTCTAACACGAATGCCAAAATACATGACCCTAAAATGTTTTAATTAATAAATTTAATTTTTTATATGTAATTCTTTCACACAGATCATAAATTTAAAAATATTTAAAGGTACATAGTGAAACTTTCCCTCATACCTGATCTCTCTATTCAGGTCCTATTACTTTTTCCTAGTAACTAACTAATAAGTAACTGGTTTCTTATGTAGGTAGTATTTAGAGCATTCAAGAAAAAACAAACAAACAAAATATATATATCCCTCCACATACTTTTTACATAAGTAGAAGCATAATGTGCACATTGTTCTGTATCCTTGATTTTTTTAAAAATGTAACAATATATTTTTGATATTTTTTCATATTGGAATATAAAGAGCTTTTTCATTCTTTCTTGTAGTTGCATAGAGAATATGTGGATTCTCATCCTGATGGAAATATATATAAATTATTGGGATCAGTGATCCATCCAACTTGAATCTTGGTCTTTTTTATTGTGGCACCAAGAAATGTTTTAGGGCATCACGTAATGGATGTCCTCTGTGAAATATCTAACTTTTGAGTGTAATTTTGAAAAGTTCTGACTCACTTTAAAAATGAGTTAATAGCCTCATGTTTTATGAACTTACCAAAATTCTTCTCCAACTCTTATTTTTAGTATAAAAAGTATCTTGGGGAAAATGCATAGTTTTTTTTCATATTCTCTACAGACATAATTAATTTTGTTTGGTTTCAAATATATCATAGTAGTTGGTTGGTAACAATAATACATTTGTATAATGTTGATGTTTTACCATGTTCTTTTACATAATCTATTTCTTTTTTTTTAAGGTTTTATTTATTTATTTGACAGACAGAGATCACAAGTAGGCAGAGAATCAGGCAGAGAGAGAGGAAGCAGGCAGAGAGAGAGAGGAAGCAGGCTCCCCGCTGAGTAGAGAGCCTGATATGGGGCTCGATCCCAGGATCCTGGGATCATGACCTGAGCCGAAGGCAGAGGCTTTAACCCACTGAGCCACCCAGGTGCCCCTACATAATCTATTTCTTATCAACTATTTTTTATGACTCTACTGTTAAGTAGGAGTATTATAATAAGGAATGAGAAAAGTGAAGTTTGAAGAAATTGTACCTTACCTAGAACCCCACAGCATGACTCCACATGCACATATGTTCTGGTCTGTATTGTAGCTTAATGGTTTAGTATATTAATTTTATACTATAACTTACAAGTTAATAGCTTCATGATCACCACACATATATTGAACAAAAAATGTGCATGAGATAGGCCATGAGAATCTTAAAATCTAGATGAAGAGATAGGCCATTTACATAAAAAATAACTACTGTGCTATAAGATCAAATTAGTGATACATATTTATTATTTTAAGAGTTCGGATGAAGATTAGATTCATATGAAAAGAATTGAGGAGGGCGTAGAAGAAAGGATAACATCTTGGTAGGTAGAGGGAAAGCAAGAAATCCCTGAGACCTAGACATTAGAAGGAAAGAAAAGAATGGAGACATAAGTAGGATCTGAAAGATGAGGAATGAGAGATAGTTGATAGGTCTACATTGAAGGGATTATTAAATGTTACCTCAAAACAGGTCTCAATATATTCTTTGGGCAAGAGAGTGTCAGGTGCTAAGCAGTCTCTAAAGATTGATTTAACAGTGTATTAGATTACAGAACCACTAGGAGCAGGAAGACCATTAATTCAATCCATTCATTCAACAAGCAAGTGGCACTGTGCTAGTAAGAAAGAGAGGTATATATTGGTCTCTGATCCTGGAGAACTCACTGAAGAAAGACAGATGAACAAATAAATAACTACAAATTGTGCTAAATGTTAAGGAGAAATTGTGCAAGAAGGAGGTAGAGCATTAAGGTGCAGTGGTTTAATTTAGATAGGATGGCCAGGTAAGCATGTCCTGAGATGTGACAGGATGAGAAGGAATCATCTACTGGAAGAATTGGGAGAAGAGTCTTCCAGAGGGAAGGAAGAAGGCATGAATGGTTCTAGGGTAGGAAATAATACATATGTTATTACCTATATTAGGCCACTACTGAAGTATTTGTTATTAAAGAAAGAGGAAACTGACATATGGGGAGAGGGACAAAAATCTCTCTTACATTAACATTTGTTTCCAATTATTTAAACAATAATCATTCTGTTAGCAGCTTTATTAGCTATTCCCACACATACCAAGGTTCTGAAGTCTAAATAAAAGAGAGTCAGTATAAGACAAATTAAGTTCAATAAAGGAATGGGAAAAAAGCAGATTGAGGGGGCAGTGACTGGGGAGCAGCAGAGAGATCACTGGACACATATAGAAAGGATGTAGGAAACATGAGAAGCAGAAATAGATGAGCAAGGAGGAGACAGATATCAAGGTTTAATTTCTCCTATGAGTTTGCTTTATATAATGGATCTATTTTATATGTATGAAGTGAGAGTTGGATGCATATGTACCTCAAGAGAGTATTTAAGGTGAGTACTATACCATCTTTTAAAAAATGCTAGGTACCTATACTAATTTTTTGAATTGTGATTTAAGCTGATTATTTAGAGTTTGTATCTAAACTGAAAATACTTTCTCTTGATAGAGGTTAAGGAACTTGCAAATGCCTTAAACAAAGTCACCAATGAAAAAGTTGATGCTGATGAAGTAAAATCTATACTGAAAGGCCTGGGGATTTATTGCCCAAAGGAAGAATTACAGGAGGTACTTACATCCATTCCTCTTGATAGTAAGTATTCCTTTTCTGAGTCATTTATTACATATCAAACTTGTGTTTACTTTCACTCATGAATCCACAGAGCTGATTGATTAGGAATAAAATGTAATGAGTTCAATAACCCTGATTTTCCCTATTAGGCTGGATGAGAGTTTGTTTTGGATTATTCTCATATTGAATTTTCCTAGGGAAGTATAATCTTCCACTCTTCTTTCCCTTTCTTTGGCTCCTGAGGTTTGAATCATACATTCTTATTGGACAGGGGCTGTGAAGCTCTCTCAAGCCCATGAAGCACAGGGCTAAGCTTTAATGTGGTGATAACAACTACCAGTTTGGTTTCCCCACAGTCCTCAAAGAGCTGCACTGGTATTTTTGAAATCCTGCCAGTGGGATGATTAGCTTACGTGCAAAGGCCTACAGTATTCTTTTTTCTTAAGT
This sequence comes from Mellivora capensis, assembly GCA_004024625.1. Lineage (NCBI taxonomy): Eukaryota > Metazoa > Chordata > Mammalia > Carnivora > Mustelidae > Mellivora > Mellivora capensis. The sequence continues at coordinate 18,664 of PISX010027475.1, read as the reverse complement.
TCCAAGTATATGACTAATAAAAGGCAAAAGACTGCATGCTTCCTTTATTAATATATCTTTGCTTACAAGTATATATAGTCTTCTTTAGGTATGGTTGAGTTTGGTTTATGGTACTTCTTGTGAATATCTTCTTGTCTTCCCTCAAAACATAAATGGGGGGGCACCTGAGTGGTTCAGTCGGTTGGGCATCTGCCTTCAGGCCTGACATGATCCCAGGGTCCTGGAATGAAGCTCCACATCAGGCTCCTTGCTCAGCAGGGAGCCTGCTTCTCCCTCTCTCCTCTACCCTCTCTTGATTTCTTCCTTTCTGTCTCTCTCAAATAAATTTTAAAACTTTTTAAAAATCAGAAAAACATAGGGACGCCTGGGTGGCTCAGTTGGTTAAGCAGCTGCCTTCAGCTCAGGTCATGATCCCAGCGTCCTGGGATCGAGTCCCACATCGGGCTCCTTGCTCGACAGGGAGCCTGCTTCTCCCTCTGCCTCTGTCCGCCAGTGCTCACTCTCTCTCTCTCTCTCTCTCTCTCTCTGACAAATAAATAAATAAAATCTTTAAAAAAAAATCAGAAAAACATAAATGGTTATAGTAGGACTTGTAAATGGTCCCAATTGGAAATATGTGTAAAATCTATAAAATGTTCATTGGCTCTTCAACAAAAAAGACCACAGGAGTCATCATAATCATACTGCTTTTCATAGTTAATGTGAGATGTGTTTAGCAGGATCAGAGTTAGAAAAAAGGACTAACTTGGTTGTGAACATTTAGTAAACATGCATATCTTGTGACTCATTCTTTTGTATCTTTGGTTCAAAGACCTTTCATTTCTTTATGTTTCATTTTCAGATGAGGGGAAAGTGGTCTTAAAAGATTGTCTGACTCAGTTAAAGAAAATGCCATATTTTACAAAAGTTTCAAGTAAGTGAGAATTTTTTAACAATAAAAATTTTGAGTACAATTCTTCAGTTTCAATTTTGTGCACTTGTCCAGTTTTCTAATGCTAAAGCACATCATGTGTATGACAAATGTACTTGGATGATGAATCAATAAGGGATCCTTGTCTGACCTTTTCTGGAAATTGTAATATTTTTTCCATCACTCAAAAAGGATAAATATATGAAATCCATGTGGATTTCATATCCAAGTTTGTGATCAAATTTGTGATCAGTATCCAAGTTTGTGATCAAGATGGCTGCCATGAGTTGCCAGTGTCTTGGACATTCTGAAATCCTGTGGGAATAAAATTGATGTTCTCTTCTAATTCGAAAAGATACATGCACTCCTATGTTGGTTGAAGCATAATTTATAATAGCCAAGACATGGAAGCAAATTAAGTGTTAACAGAAGAATGAATAAGGAAGATGTGGTATATTTATACAATGAAATATTATACAGCCATAAAAAGGACAAGATCATGCCATTTGAGACAATATAGATGGACCTAGAGGGTATTATGCTAAGTGAAATAAGACAGAAAGAGAAAGACCAATACCATATAATTCCACTCATAAGTAGAATCTAAAAAAAAAGTCATATGGGTGCCTGGCTGGCTTAGTGTGTAGAATATGTGACTCTTGATCTTGGGGTTGTAAGTTTGAACCCCACATTGGGTATAGAGATTACTTAAAAATAAAACTATAAATAAATAAATCAAGCCAAACAAACAACAAATAAACAAAAAGCAGAATTAAATATATAAATACACAGAACAGATTGATGATTTCCCAAACGAAGGAGGTTTGAGGGTTGGGCAAAGTAGATGAAGGAGTGAGGAAGATAGAGTCCTCAAGTTATGGAATTAATAAATCACAGGAATAAAAAGCACAGCATAAGGAATGCGATACTGTAACAGTGATGTAATGGGACAGATGGTAGCTACACTTCTGGTAAACATAGCATAATGTGTAAACATGTCAAATCATTAACTTGTGCACTGGAACTAATGTAACATTGTGTGTCAGCTGTACTAAATTTTTTTTTATCAGTATTTCCTTTTATTTTTTATTCTATTATCATTTTATTAAAATGGGATTTTTATCATGAGAAGATTAGCTACTATAACAAATATAGGAACATGTTGAAACATCTCAGCTTCCTCCATATTATGTAATAGGTATTCTTCTCATTACTCCACTACCTAGCCATGAAACATTGAATATAATCTGGCTTTAATGTGTTCAGTTAAGTGACTTCTCCAACAGTGAGATATCAGTGATGTCTGTGGAATTTCTGGGTCTCCTTGAAGTTTAGGCTAAATGAGCCTTGGTTAGTAAATTCACAACTGTTTCGGATCCCCTGGGTCTCCTTGGAGCAGCCCATATTCTTGAGATTAATTGAAATTGCTTAATGTCCTCTAAATTTTAGTTTCCAAAATTAAAACTGAACTAAATTCAAAAGATCTAATTTAGATAGCTGCAAGGGATGAAAGTATTCACCAGAGCCAAGATATTTAGGGAAGTAGCCAAAATGGTGTTTTTTCAATTGACAAAATATTTTGTCCTTAATCTTTGAGTTTATAAATGGGGCCTATAAAACTTTCCCAGGTTTGTGGCTTATGAGCAAATCTCTCACAGGGTTAATGTTTATGATAGGATAGGGTTTATGATAATATAATATTCAAAATTTCTTCTTACTTAAACAACTTGTACATGGTACTTTCAGAAATGAATGTTATCTTTCTTTGGTATTGATATAGCAGTGCCAGTCTTTTCATTATTTGGGGGACATTTTTGTGTTTATATGTTGGATACATCTAAGTATCCACTGAATGAAAAAAATTAAGAACAGTAACATCAAACTATGGATGGTTATCTAATTTTTGGCAAGGTAATTACTTGTGTGGTTACTTATCATAGCTTTAATGAAATTCCCAGCCTCAGATATGCCAGAGGTGAGTATAAGCAGATGTCCTAAGATTTCTTTTTATGTAATCACTCTTCAGTCTCAGAATTAATATTTGTAATGATTTGTTTGGCCTAGTAGCTAAACATTCTGCCTATGAAATCAGACTTCACACTTGGCTTCCCATTTAGTAACTATGGATGCTTAGGCAGCCTAACCTTGCTAAAGGTTTCCTTATCTGTTAAGTGAGGAATTTTTGTGGTATTAAGTGAAATGGTGTATATAGAGCACTTAGCGTAGTGTTCAGGAAGCTCAGACAGAATTCTTAATAAGTGATAGAAGTAGCAGTAATACTACTACTAGAAGTTGTTGTTGTTGTTATTATCCAGGACCCACTACTGATATTTGAGTGTTTTTTCTTTTTTGAACTTCATACATTGTGTATTTTTTCAAATATAGATAAAGAAGGCCCCCTGAAAACTCTGGCTGCCATTAGGAACAATATGGTCACTCCTGAAGACCTAGGCTCCATAATGAAAAATATGGGAGTTCCATTACCTGAAGATGTGCTTGAAAGATTACTACAGAATGTGCCTCTCACAGGTGAGTCATGTTTCTAGATATCCTTTATCTTAGTTGACATGCATCTGTTTGAACTTTTCAAGAATGCTTAAGGGGCTTATCTGCTTCATGGATTATCCAAGGCTCTTTCCCACCTACTACCCTATTGGGTTCTACTTATATTCAGTAGCATCATACAAAGGAAGATCTATGGGGGATGAGTGTATGTATCTGAATTATATCCATCAGTTTGTCTTCCTCATTGAATATATATGTCTATATTTCAAGACCAAACATATAAACTGTTTTTCAGTACAACAATTATGCTATAGTTGCCAGTCTTTGATCATATTCCCTGTTCCCTGACACATTTTTTTTTCTTTCAGAGGATGGGAAAGTGAATTTAGAAGAGTTTATGAGCAATTTAATCAATTCAGGATTTTCACCTCTACCTGAAAGTAAGAATTTTCAGTTGAAGAGAGATTGATAAGATATGGGTTATAGATCTCTTGGGAAAACCCCAGCTAGGATTTTGAGATGGTCTTAAAATGATTTAACACTGGCTTAATTTTCTAATGTCTTTATTCTATCCATGTCAAATGTATAACACAACTAAAAGAGAACATGCTCTTTAGAGAGTACTAGTTACTTCTTCTGCCTCGTCTGAGACCAGGGTCTTGACTGCAGTTATCTTCTCACTAAGGGCCTTATGAAGAAAAAAAATAGCATTAGTTAAAATGACTAAAACAGTACTTGGAGTTAGACTGTTTAAAGTGTAATCATATGAGATATATTAACATTATAATGAGTGGTTTCCTGATACTGATTTATAATAACTCTTCATCAAGAAATTAGTGAAAACCTCTGTTACTATTAGGAGAATTTTTGTTCAGGTTTGTTATTTTTCTTCTTTTGTTATTTGAACATTGTTTTCTTTGGTTACTTCTTTCTATTGGCTCCCCACTTTTTTTTTCCAGTTTCTCTTTATACACCAATTCAAAGTTTAATTTTAGCACAAAGTTTATCAATTATAGTGTTAACTACTATTTTCTTCTTTTGGTTTGCATAATATTTTCATAATCTTAGGCCTCTGAGTTCCCTGAGGAACTTAATGGCAAGAAATTAATGGTGTGTATGTTTATGTCTCCAAAAAGGTTTAAGGGAAGAGAGCCTCATTCTAACCATGTATAATCTCCACATACACTTGCACATGTTCCACACGTCTTGTATATCCCTGCCAAGAAAAGATCCATAATGCATAGATAAAATAGATGGAACATTTCAACATTGGTAGGAATATTCATATTTTTTTTTCTTTCTTAAGGAGAAACTGTAGCTATCAGAGACCTGAACAAGGTACTAAGGAACATGGGCATTGAACTCACCAAAGAAGAAGATGGAGAGCTAAGAAGAAAACTTTCAGTTGATGGTAACTCATTTTAGATATAAAAAGCCCTTTGGGAAAGCTTGGTCTTGAGGCTTTATATATGAGTTTTTCTTAAAAAAAAAAAAGAGTTTTTCTGAAACCAGATTAATTTTGCGATGATAAAAACCATGCAAAATCTCAGAAAAAATTTCTACTTCTAGATAAGAATGAATCCTGTCTTCCATTTTCTGAATCCATATAGGAATACAAAGCACTTTGACTACATTGATTCTGAGACCATCTTTCACATCTGGGTATGTTCAGAAGGCACAGTTGAAAGATGGAAAAGGAAATGAAAGTGTGCTGTATATCCTTCCCACATTTCCCATTCATTCCTATATTCTCACACAGCCCCATAATACTACTGAAACTTCTGACAGGGCACCAGTAACTTGCCATTTGCCAATTGCATTAGACATTATTCACTCTTTATTGGTGCTTTCTCTTGTCTTTTATATTGATGATAATTCTGACCTTGAAATTAGGCTCTTTTGGCATCTGTGTTGTTCCCTCTGACCCAGATCTGCTCATTCTCTAACTTTCATTTTACATACTCTCTCTGGGTATCTCATCACTCTGTGGTCCAATCTATCATCTACATGCTTGTGACTATAAACCTGTATTTCTATGTAGGCTTCAGACTAGTATCTCCAAATGCCTGCCAGACATTTCCATTTGGATATTCCAAGACTTCTTTTTCTCAACATATTTAAAGTTGAACTCACTATATTCCCACCTAGTCTCCTTGTCCTAAATTCTCAATCTCATTCATGTTGTCATTGTCCATCTAGTTACCTAGGGTAGATATATGGGATTCATTTTTGATCCCCTCATTTCCTACCACCCACTATCTGGATTATCACTTAATTTTTTAAGCTTTACCTTTATATAAACCTAATTCAAAAAATTACCACACAGAGATGAGTAGATGGATGGATATGTGACACACCAAATGTAGTAAAATGTTTAATAGTAGAATCTAGTTGGTGGACATATGAGTGTTTATTGCACAATTCTATCAATTTGCTATATGTTTACAAATTTTCATAATAAAACATTGAAAAAAATCCCACATATAAATCCATCAATGCCTCTCTGTTCCTGCTACCACTGCCATATTTTAATGTAGGTCAGTCTCAGAAAACTAAGACTTATGCAATGAAAGTGAGCCTAATGATGATATGGAATAATGGAATTTAGCTTGTTTCTGGTTTATTTTTTTATATTTTTAAATGAATATGCTTTGTGTCTCAATTATGCCTTATATTAATGGCTAAAGGGGAGACTGATTTGAAAACACTGGTAGATACAGTACAAGATATTAGAGGTCAGTGAAAAGTTACTGTAAATTTGAGTTCCCAATTCTTTAAACTATATTTTTCCTCTGATAAATATTTTACTAAGTATGAAATACATTATTACTCTATCATATAATCATGTGTCCAGCTTAAGAATTATTGCAAAGTGAATATATCTATTTAACTATCGCCTGGTTAAGAAATAAACATTATTAGGATGCCTGGGTGGCTCCTTAACCACCTTAAGCAGCTGCCTTTGGCTCGGGTCATGATGCCAGTGTCCTGGGATCGAGTCCCACATCGGGCTCCTTGCTTGGTGGGAAGCCTGCTTCTCCCTCTGCCTCTGCCTGCCACTCTGTCTGCCTGTGCTCTCTCTCTCTCTCTCTCTGACAAATAAATAAAATCTTAAAAAAAAAAAAGAAATAAACATTATCCATAATCCAGAAGATCCCCTATACCACTTCACAGTCACCTCCTCCATACACTCTGGAGGTAACTACATCCTATATTCTAGGACCATAGATTAGCTTTGCCTGTTTTGAAATTTGTCTAAATGGAACCATATGATTTATGTTCCATGCTATCTGATTTCCTTCCTTTAACATTATAGTACATGTTATTCTCTGAGATTCGTTCATATTGCTGCATGTAGCAGCAGTTCGTTCATTTTCATTGCTGCATATTATAAAATCTACTAAATTATAGTCAAGGAGATCTTTAGAGAACCTGCTTTAGTGGCTGAAATGATTAACTAACTCATTGTACCTGAATACATTGCTGTGCAATATTCCATTGTACCACAATATACCTCTCCAGTCTACCATCACAAGATTTTTCCAGTTTGGAGTATTATGAAGAACATACTGCTATGAATATTCTGTATATGCCTTTTGGTGAACATATGTGCACAATTCCAGGCCAATTTTCTAGGTATAAGAAATGAAATTGCTTTGTTATAGGATTAGATTGTGTGTACTTTACTAGCTATTGTCTTTTTTAAATTTAATTTTTATCTTTTCAGTGTTCCAAGATTCATTGTTTATGCACCACACCCAGTGCTCCATGCAATACGTGCCCTCCTTAATACCCACCACCAGACTCACCTAACCCCCTCCCACCCTCCCCTCCAAAACCCTCAGTTTGTTTCTCAGAGTCCACGGTTTCTCATGGTTCCTTTCCCCCTCTGATTTCCCCCAATTCCACTTATCCTTTCCTTCTCCTCAGGTCCTCCATGTTATTCCTTATGCTCCACAGGTAAGCTATTGTCAGTCCATTTTCTAAAGTAATCATACCATTTTACACATCAACCAACCAACCAGTATGTCAGAGTTTCAGTTGCTTTACAGCCTTATTAATACTTGATATCTATCTCTCTTCTCCATTTTAGCCATTCTGATGGACATGCAGTAGGATTGCACTGTTACAGTTTGCATGTCCCTAGTCATTAGTGATGTTGAGCACCTTTTTCATGTTCATTAGTTACTTGGATACCTCTTTTGTAAGGTTCCTTTCATGTCTGTTGCCTTTGTCTACTTGAATGTCTGTGTTTTACATATTGAATTTTAAAAAATATTTATTTTTAAAATTCAAGTATAATTAGCATAAGATGTTATGTTAGTTTCAGGTATACATTATAGTGATTCAACAACTCTATACATTACTCACGGCTCATCATGCTTAAGTGTACGTTTTAATCCCCATCACCTATTTCACCCATCCTACCACCTACCTCCACTCTGGTAACCATCAGTTTGTTCTCTGGAGTCAAGATTCTGTTTCTTGGTTTACCTCCTTTTTTTCTCTTTGTTCATTTGTTTTGTTTCTTAAATTCCACATATGAGTGGAATCATATGATATTAGTCTTTCTCTGACTAATTTCACTTAGGATTATGTTTCTAACTCCATCCATGTTGTTGCAAATGTCAAGATTTCATTATTTTTATGGCTGAATAATATTCCATTGAGTGTGTGTTTATCTATCTATCTATAGATATCTTCTTTATCCATTCATCAGGTGATGGACACATGGGCTATTTCCATCATTTGGTTATTGTAAATAAAGATGCAGTAAACATAGGGGTGCATATATCCTTTTGAATTAGTACTTTTGTAATCTTTGGGTAAATACCTAGCAGTGTATTACTGGATCATAGGGTAGTTCTATTTTTAATTTTTTGAGGAACCTCCATAATCTTTTCCATGGTGGCTATGCCAGTTTGTGTTACCACCAACAGTGCATGAGGGTTCCTTTTTCTCTACATCCTCGCTGACAACTGTTCCTTGTGTTTTTGGTTTTAGCCATTCTGACAGGTGTGAAGTGATATTTCATTGTAGTTTTGATTTGCATTTCCCTGTTGAAGAGTGTTATTGAGTATCTTTTCATGTACTGGCCATCTGTATTTTTTCTTTGAAGAAATGTCTGTTCACATCTTCTGCCCATTCTTTAATTGGCTAATTTAGGGTTTTTTATTGGTCAGTTGTATAATTTCTTTATATACTTTGGATACTAACCCTTTATTTGATATGACATTTGCAAATATCTTCTCCCAATCTATAGGTTGCCAGCTTCAATCTTTTTGAATTTGCTGAGACTTGTTTTGTGGCCTAATGTGATCTATTCTGGAGAATGTTCCATACACACTTGAAAAGAATTTGTGTTCCGCTGTTTTCGGATGAAATGTTCTAAATATATCTTTCAGATCCATCTGGTCTAATGCGTCATTCAAAGGCACCATTTCCTTGTTGATTCTCTGTCTGAATATTCTATCCATTGATGAAAGTGGGGTATTAAAGTCCTCTGCTGTTACTGTATTACTATTGATTTCTTCCTTCATATGTATTAATAGTTGCTTTATGTATTTGGGTGCTCCCATGTTAGGTGCCTAAATATTTACAATTGTTTTATCTTCTTGTTGGATTGTTCCCTTTATCATTATGTAATGTCTTCATTGTCTCTTGTTACAGCCTTTGTTTTGAAGTCTGTTTTTCTGTTTTTTCTACCCAGCTTTTTTTCACTTCCATTTAAAAAAATTTTTTTAAATTTCTTTTCAGCATAACAGTATTCATTGTTTTTGCACCACACCCAGTGCTCCATGCAATACGTGCCCTCCTTAATACCCACCACCTGGCTCCCCTAACCTCCCACCCCACCCCCGCCCCTTCAAAACCCCTCAGGTTGTTTTTCAGAGTCCATAGTCTCTCGTGGTTCACCTCCCCTTCCAATTTCCCTCAACTCCATTCTCCTCTCCATCTCCCTATGTCCTCCATGTTATTTGTTATGCTCCACAAATAAGTGAAACCATATGATAATTGACTCTCTCTGCTTGACTTATTTCACTTCCATTTGCATGATTAATGTTTTTCCATCCCTTCACTTTCAATTTGCATGTATCTTTAGGTCTGAAATGAGTCTCTTGTATGCAATGTATAGATAGACCTTGCTTTTTTATCCATTTCATCACCCCATGTCTTTTGATTGAAGTGTTTAGTCCATTTACATTCAAAGTAATTATCGATAGGTATGCACTTATGACCATTTTGTAACTTGTTTTATGATGGATTTTGTGGTTCTTCTTTGTTCCTTTCTTCTCTTGCTCCTTTCCTTTGTGGTTTGATGGCCTTCTTCAATGATATGCTTGAATATCTTTCTCCTTATTTTTTGCATTTCTATTACAGGTGTTTGATTTATGGTTACCATTAGGTCCATATATAATACCTTATGTATAAGATATCTATAGAAATCTATAGATTTCTGCTGGTTACTTAAGTTTGAACCATTCTAAAAGCACTAAATTTTTACCCAGCCCCATGTTTTACATATATGATATCATACTTTACATCCTTTAATTTTGTGAATCCCTTGACTGATATTTATAGCTATAATTGATTTTACTTCTTTTGTGATAGAACCTCCATACTGGTTTTATAAGTGATTAATATACTCCTTTTGTTATGCTTGTATGTATTTGTGAAATTTTTTCCTTTCCTAATATTCTTACTCTTGATTATGGCCTTTCTTTTCCAAAGAATTCCTTTTAACATTTCTTGTAAGGCTGGTTTAGTGGTGAGGAACTCCTTTAACTTTTGTTTGTCTGGGAAACTCTATCTTTCCTTCTATCATGAATGATAGCCTTGCTGGATAGAGTATTTTTTTTTTTTTAAAGATTTTATTTATTTATTTGTCAGAGAGCAGAAGCATAGAGACCCACATAGAGATCAGGCAGAGAGAGAAACAGGCTCTCTGCTGAGCAAGGAGCCCTATGTGGGACTCATTCCCAGGACCATGGGATCATGACCTGAGCTGAAGGCAGACACTTAACCAACGGAGCCACCAGGCCTCCGGAGGATAGAGTACTCTTGGTTGCAGGCTTTTTTTTTTCCCCCTCCTTTCAGCACTTTTAATCACTCCCTTCTGGCCTACAAAGTTTCTGCTAAAAAATCAGCTGATAGCTTTATGGAGTTTCCCTAGTATATAACTGTTTTCTCCTGTTGCTTTTAAAGTACTCTCTTTACCACTATTTTTTGCCATTTTCATTATTATATGTCTTGGTGTGGACTTCCTGTGTTGATTTTGTTGGGGACTCTCTGTGTCTTCTGAATCTGGATTTGTTTCCTTCCCCAGATTAGGGAATTTTTCAACTATTATACCTTCTAATAAATTTTCTGTGCTCTTTTCTTTCTTCTTCTTCTGGGATCCCTATAATGCTAATGATGTTATACGTGATGGTGTCACTGAGTTTCCTTAATCTATTCTCATTTTTTTATTATTCTTTTTTCTTTCTCCTGTTCAGCTTACCTGCTTTCCATTACTGTCTTTCAGCTTGCTGATCTGTTCTTCTGCTTCCTCTAGCCTATTTATTCACTCTAGTGTGTTTTTAATTTCAGTTAATGAGTTCTTCATCTCTGGTTCTTCTTTATATTTTCTGTCTCTTTCTTGAAATTCTCACTGCAATCCACTAATTGTAAAAAAGTCAAAGTTAAGCTCTTCTGGTTTTTAAAGCCAAATGTTATGGGGATTCATCTTCACAGTGCCAGTCCCCCATGTCTGGGGTGCCTGGTCTGAGGTCTGTTCTTTTCCCTTGTCCATGCTCCCATTTGTGGTTAGTCTTCCTAGTAATTTTGGTTCCAAACACGTCTCTACCTTTTTTTTTTTTCTTTCCCAGTGTAATCTCTTCTCTTCAATTAACTGTGGAGGGTCTGTGCTACCAGTCTTCAGGTCATTTTCTGAGTTAGTTAACACTGATGTGTGAATGTATATAGGTTTACCTATGGGACAAGGTGAGCTTATGATCCCTAATTCACCATCTTTCCTGGAAGTCCATGCTGAATATTTTATTTCTTGTCTTTTACCTATAGTTTTTTATGTATTCTGGATACAAGTCCATTGCAGTTTTATAAATTGTAAATATCTCACTGTATACTTTGCCTTTTCACTTGTAGTTTATCGTCTTTTTTTTTTTTTTTTTGGTGGGGAAAAGTGTTTAAATTATATACTCAGTCCATTTGGTGTATTTCAAAAGGTGCGGCATTTTTCTTCATTTATCAATGAAAGAAATTACAAATTAACTTCAAAAAAATATCAGCAATTGTACTACCAGGTATTTACCCCAGAGATGCAGAGGTGGTGAAAAGAAGGGCCTCATACACCTCAGTGTTCATAGCAGCAATGTCCACAATAGCCAAACTGTGGAAGGAGCTGAGATGCCCTTCAATACATGAATGGATAAAGATGTGGTCCATATATACAATGGAATATTACTCATCCATCAGAAAGGATGAATACCCACCATTCGCATAGATATGGATGGAACTGGAGGAGTTTATGCTAAGTGAAATAAGTCAAGCAGAGAAAGACAATTATCATATGGTTTCACTTATATATGAACATAAGGAACAGCATGGAGAACATTAAGAGAAGGAAGGGAAAATGAAGGGAGGGGAATCAGAGGGGGAGATTAACCATGAAAGATTATGGACTACGGGAAACAAACTGAGGGTTTCGGGGTGGGGAGGGTTGTAAATTTCCCTCTGAGCACATCTTTGCAAGTTTTAATATGTAATATTATTATTGTTACTCAATTCAAAATATATTCTAACTTCCAGTGTGGGGTTTTTTTGGTTTATTTTCTTGACACATGATTTATTTAGACAGGGATTCTTTAATTTCCAAACTGACAGGATTTTACTAGGATCTCTTGGTATTGATTTCTATCTTAATTTCATACCCTATATTAAACAGTTGTTTGTATACATCATTTTTGTTATTTGTGATAATAAATAATAAAACTTTATAAATTATTCTAATAATTTTTAAATTATATGAACTTTATTTGATGGTGAAATATTACTTTATAACCATCATTATGGGAACATCTCTTTTACCAGTGCTGAGGAAGTACTGTTCATTCTCTGTGTCTGCAATTGACTGCTTGTTGTTTAGCAGGTAACATTATGCCTTTTTCTCTTTAATAATTTGAAATTATGATATTTAAAAAATGGTATCTTTTTCTACTTCTTTTGTTTTGAAGGAGAAGCTGACTTCAGTGAGCTGGATAATGTCCTGCGAAAAATGGGTATAAAGCCCTCACCTAAAGGACACTTGCAGCCAGAGAAGTCACTTCCAGTTAATGGTGGGCATTTCATTTTTTTTTTCTTTTTTTAAAATTTAATTTAATTTTATTTTTTTTAGTGTTCCAAAATTCATTATTTATGCAGCACACCCAGTGCTCCATGCAATACATGCCCTCCTTAATACCCACCACCAGGCTCACCCAACCCCCCCCCAATGCCCTCCCCTCCAAAACCCTCAGTTTATTTCTCCAAGTCCACAGTCTCTCATGGTTTGTCTCCCCCTCTGATTTCCCCCAACTTACTTCTCCTTTCCATCTCCCAGTGTCCTCCGTGTTATTCCTTATGCTCCACAAGTAAGTGAAACCATATGATAATTGACTTTCTCTGCTTGACTTTTTTCGCTCAGCATAATCTCTTCCTGTCCCATCCATGTTGATACAAAAGTTGGGTATTCATCCTTTCTGATGGAGGCATAATACTCCATTGTATATATCCATTGTATATATGGACTGTATCTTCTTTACCCATTCATCCGTTGAAGGGCATGTTGGTTCTTTCCACAGTTTGGAGACTGTGGCCATTGCTGCATGAATATTGGGGTACAGATGGCCCTTCTTTTCACTACATCGGTATCTTGGGGTAAATACCCAGTAGTGCAATCGCAGAGTCATAGGGTAGCTCTATTTTTAAGTTTTTGAGGAATCTCCACACTGTTTTCCAAAGTGGCTACACCAACTTGTATTAATGGTGGGTATTTCAAATATCAGAATAGTTTTCAAAAGAATTCATATTGCCTTCAAGAGATCATCAAGGCAGTTTTTCAGCATTGCAAATATCAGGTAGAATCTTCAGGGAATTAGGATTATATCCTTAAATTTTTTAATTATTTAGTACTCTGTTTATTTTAGATCATTTGTAAGTCAGCATTTTAAAATATCCATAATTTTAAAGATGATTATTTTTAATATATAGGAATATATAAATTGCCATTTAAAACATGTAAATCAACAGTCTCATCAATCTTAATTCTTGCCATTTGGAAAGAGAAATATTAATAGCTATTTTTCATTTCATTGAGAGGCCTTTGGTTAAGACCTCTAGTAAATAAACAGGAGGAGAGATATAGAGCTATACTACTAGAGGGAAAAAAAGGTGGAGTCAGAAAAAATACAAAATATGGAAGTGTTTTGCTTTGGCAAGGTAGGTATTAATAATTGTCTCAGGTGCTAAAGAATTGATAGATTTTACCATATACATTAAGAATTTTGTTTTCATTTTTTTGTTTTATTATTTTTAGAAGATGTTAGGTAAATTTTAGGAGCAAATTATTTTGTGATCTATATTTCTGAACTTAGATATTTGGTATTGTTTTATCATATCTAGGTATTTTCTCTATGACCTAAATTATGTGTTTCTTCCATCTACAGCTAGTAGAAATATGTATAAGGATAAGTTGCTGGCTTGTCCAGAAGATATAAAAGGTGAGTGACATGCATATTGGGAAGTCAGATTGAGACTCTTGTGTTTTGCTTTTTTTCTTATTAAATATTGCCTCCTCCCATTCTCATATATATTTTCATAATAGTTTTAATATTATGTTCTTACTGATGAAATAATTTTCTGTTTTATATTTAAAAGATGTTCTAAGTATTTGGGTTTACCTCAATTTTGGATGTGGAAATAATAAAATTTAGGCCTAGCTGTAAAAATTTAAGATTGTATATCTTGAAATACGGTGACAAAATGAACTTGATTTGTGTAGATATTTGTATTAAAAACTGTTAGATTTGCTGTTTTGCTGCCAAAATTAACCTGAATGATTTCTCAGCCCTATTTCAATGTATTGTTATGCAACCTTATCTTCAATATTGGATGTATTGGTTATAAGTGAGTAGATTAGTTTTAGTCCATTAATGACTCTTTAAACACTTAAATGCCCTTAACCTCTTTTTTATGATGAAATGAATAACTACTATACATAGGAATTAATATTATATTTTAACTTTTATTTTAATTTCCTCATGTCTTTTCTTTTTATAGGATTGCAGGTTGATCACCATGACCTTGACTCTATTCTTGAAAACATGGCAGTCAAACTTCCAGCTGAGGAACTTAATGATCTTACTCTAACTCCACCAGTTGATGGTGAGTGATTTAGGTGTCTTTGTACCTTTGTGAAAAGTGGGTTTTAAGGCTGGTATTTTTTATAGGACTTATGTAGCTGAAATAAGGATGATTTTTTTCTCTTAATATATCAACCTAAAGTTGGACTTTAAAAAAAAATTTTTTTTAATTATTTGTCAGAGAGAGAGGGAGAGAGAGAGAGTGAGCACAGGCAGAGGCAGAGGGAGAAGCAGGCTCCCTGCTGAGCAAAGAGCCCGATGTGGGACTCGATCCCAGGACGCTGGGATCATGACCTTAGCTGAAGGCAGCCGCTTGACCAACTGAGCCACCCAGGCATCCCATAAAGTTGGACTTTTTCACTGTTCATTTATTCAGCACATATTTACTGAGCACTATAAACAGGTGTTATGCTAAGTGCTAGAGATACAATTGATTGATTGGTTAATAAGACTGTTGAATAAAAATAAACATACTCCTTGACCAAAGGAGCTTAATGTCAAATATATCATAATTCTTAGTGTTCTAGTTGAAGCTGAGAATGTTGCTTTCACAGGAACAAGGCTACAGGGTTTCAGCCAATGTATATGACATTTTTCCTAGTTATATATAGACATGGATCACTATATCTTTGGACCAGATTTCATGATTCAAGGTCAGAATTATAGGTATTAAAGTAAATATTAATTAGGATTGAAGTATGATGAATCACAGAATAATCCCCACTTTAAATAAACTTTAAAACAGAATACGTTTAGCTGGGCACAATCCAATGAGATCAAGAAATATCACCTAGAAACATTTTGATGAATACTGCCTCTTAGATGTAAAAATGTTTTTCTCATGTGATTCAGTTTAGTTATATCTTTGCCATGGGTTTCATATCCTTCTAATAGGGTGAGGTTTTTTTTCCCAAAAGGTATTTTTTATTAAATCATTCCTTAATTTTCCAGGACCAATGTACCAATGAAAAGCATGTAGTTTTTTTTACTTATTTTCTTTATGCTTTTAAGTTTTACTGGGATATCAGGAAAAGATAATTAGGTGGAGCTATCAATAATTGACAGGTAAGGTAATTTTTAGCTTTTCAGCTAGTTTTGTTAGTTTAGAAACCTGGGGATGTCAGATAAAAGGCAGAGTAAGAGCCACCAAAAACTCTCTCCTCCGTAACAGCAATGAGAAAGCTGGCAAAAACTATCAAAATTAATATTTTCAGGACTGGACATTAACCATAGGTTTGCTGAAATTTGGGGAGCATTTTTTTTAAGAAATAAAAGACTGAATCTCCTTAAGAATAGTGAGCTTTGTGATGTTTTAACTTGCCCTATTCCCATCCTCTGTCTTATAGCTCCACAATAATATTGAAAAATAACATTCTGTATTTGCAGTGAAAACTAGTAGCCTGGGAGCTACTGGAGAGAACAGTGGTGGACTGGAGCTCTTTTAAAGCCTTATTCCCTAAGAATTGTCATTATTTGGTCTGTTTGGTGGTTCCTTGGAATAAGGCTTTATATCAGTCCCCCCTTTATGTATGAACTAATGAATGAATAGATAATTAATGAGTGTAGAAAGATGAATCAAGAAATTAACTGAAATAAGCAGAAAACAATTAGAAAAAAATAATTATTTGGAGTAATAAAGAACTAATAACCATTGCTGCAGTGATAGACTAATAACTAGTCACCAGCCATTCTGAAATGGACACTGATTAAAAAGAACAGATAGTGCATTAGTAAAAGAGATGAGATGAGAATTCTGGTCTTTACTTCTTTACTCTTGGTACCTGCATGAGCTTTGTGTCCCTGCTGGAACTGAAAGTTTCCAGAGAAAACACAGACAGCATGAATTGTCCTCTAAGATTTTATGAACTTAAGATTTTATGAAGTGTGACGTCACAAAATATCTTTCCTAGAGTCTCAGAGTCCATTTTACTAATACAGATTGAACCCTAGAAAGCCTGAAATTAAGAACTGAAAATGTACTCAAATTAAATAGTGGAAATACTGGACTCTGCCCGGAGTTTTTTCACAGCATAGATACTTTATGTTTTTATTCTAAAGCTCCATCTTTTTCTGGATCCCAACTAAACCTTTTTTTTTTTAAACAGCTAATGGGAAGTTTGGTGTTAATATTTTAACAGATGGAATGGATGGAGTAAAAGCTATTACAGGTAACATCTTAGAAAAACACCTAAGAGTTAAGATGCTACTAGAAATCTGAGAACCAAATTATTTTTCACTAAGTTATAATATAATGCTCTTTCCACATTGTGATTGTGTGGACTTTAAAAATCTACCCATACACTTCTTTTAAAAATGTGCATGCATTAATGCCTACAGTTAGATATTGGATTATCAGAACTTTTAGCAATAGAACTTCAATGCTCTTTTTTATTTCCAAAGTCATTATCTAGAGTCTTTGCCAATAATTAGTATATCTTCTTTTATGGTGGGAAAGCTAAATTCCAGTTCAACACAGTAAATGGTGAAGGAAAATTTTGGTAAAGTTAGAGGTAATCTCAAAATCAGCAATAAAAGTGCTGATAATACTATTTAGACCAGCAATCTGTATCATTCTAACCAAAAAAAGTGCTGATAAAGCTATTTAGATCAGCAGTCTGTATCATTCTAATTTCCTGCAAACTTTATACTCATAATTGCATGTTCTGTTGCCTTGCCTATCATTTGGAGATTATACTAGACTTAACAAGAAAGTTTATTTGAAGCCCCAAAGGCCCATCTGTTAGGTTAAGTCTCTTTTCATCCAGCAGTTGGCTGTAATGTTGCAAAGACAAATATTTTTTTTGTGGTTTGATTGATTGAATGATTATGTGGAATCATGACATCATTCACAATAATGCCAGAAGTCTTCATTCTTTTGCTTTGAAGGAAAGGTTGATATAAATGACATGAAAAAAGTTCCAGGGAACGTGGGGAGAGAACTCAAAGATAAGAAATATGAGGCGTTGTTGAATAATCTGCCAATCGATGGTGAGTATTTCTATAACAATTCTATTTCCTAAGTGAAAATGAAAGTTGTCCAAAAATTTTTTTTTAGAAAGCATTACTGTTTTATCCTAAGAAGATATACCAGCTGTGTCATCTCATTTTTAGTTTGGGCATCAGTTGGCTCTAGTCAGGAATCCTATGACCATGGATGAGAAATGCTGGCTATTATTCTTAAATCCATTGTGAGTCCTAAAGTTTAAAATGAGAATTGAGAGAAAAATGGAGGGATTGTAAAGTATTAAATGGAAATAAATGAGAATCACAAAGAATAAATGAATGGGGAGAGTTCTGCATGCTAGAGGCCCAGCAATAACTGTCTTAAGTACCCATAAATGAAGAGTGGCCTTATTTTTTCCATTTCACATATTTTTTAAAACTATTGAAAGCACATTTGTACTTTTTTTCCCCTTAGCATTCATTCTTCTTTCTTTTCTTTTTTTTTTAATTTTTTTTCCTTTTCAGCGTAATAGAATTCATACATAGTTTTACACCACACCCAGTGCTCCATGCAATGCGTGCCTTCCACAATACCCACCACCAGGCTCCCCCAACCTTCCACCCCCCGCCCCTTCAAAACCCTCAGGTTATTTTTCAGAGTCCATAGTCCCTCAAGGTTCATCTCCCCCCCAATTTCCCTCAACTCCGTTCTCCTCTCCATCTCCCTATGTCCTCCGTGTTATTTGTTATGCTCCGCAAATAAGTGAAACCATATGATAATTGACTCTCTCTGCTTGACTTATTTCACTCAGCATAATCTCTTCCAGTCCCGTCCATGTTGCTACAAAAGTCGGGTATTCATCCTTTCTGATGGAGGCATAATACTCCATAGTGTATATGGACCACA
>PISX010027474.1:0-22934 GCA_004024625.1 Mellivora capensis | reverse complement strand
ATTTATTTCAGCATTTCAGTATATACTCAGCACTTTATATTTGCCTCTATTTTATTTTTTTTTAAAGCCTGATTTTAGAAGGAATAAAATAAATGGAGCCTCACACCAGTGTGTTCTAATATGTTTTCTCTATATTTCAAAACATTAAAGTGCATTCAGATCAATGAAAAATAGATTGGGATGTATATACTTCCAAAGAAACACTTAGTAAATCCTGGCTCAAAGTAGCTTAAACGAGATAAACCAAGCTCAAAACTATTTGTAAGTTTGGTGATTATCTTTCATGGTATAAAGACATAGTGAGCTTAAATGACTAATTTTCTCACCCACTCTGGAATTTTGAGAATTTCAGGTGACTATATATTCAGGTAAGAATGGTTTTAGAGGTATGATCATTTAAACAGTAGGTTTCAGCTGAAAAAGTTTATCACGTACCAGAGGGTAATAGGACACAGCATTGAGGTTACAGTTAATGGCATTTGACAAGATGTTTTTCTCACTCAGGTTATTAATGTGAAAGGAGAAACCATTGCATTGCCAGGCATTATATTTAAAGGCAGGTCATTGCCTCTTGGAAAGGATATATATTTTGACTCAAGCCTTGGGCTAAAGGAGAAAACATAGTGATACGTATGATGGGTGGTTGTAATAAATAAAACACATTTCTGTAGGAGATTTTGATTGCTGGCCTGCTGGGACTATTGGTGTGGACAAATCAAGTATGTAGGACAATGGGACAAAAGGTGAGGCTAGACATGTACTTGGACTAGCATTCCCTTTATATTATTTTAAATAGCAAAATACTTAGTATTTAAAATATTAATAAAAATTAATGAAAAGAAGGATCACATTTTAAGACTATAATATGAATAGTTTAATTTTTAAATTTTAATACCTGTATCGTTAACATACAGTGTGGTATTAGTTTTAGCTTTACACTACAGTGATTCAACAACTCATACATCCTCCAGTGCTCATCATGTAAGTATATCTTAATCTTAATCTACATCACCTATTTCATCCATCTCTCCACTCACCTGCTCTCTGGCAACTGTCAATGTGTTCTCTGTAGTTAAGAGTCTATTTTTCAGCTTGTCCCTTTTTTTCTTTGTCCATTTCTTTTGTTTCTTAAATTTCACACATGAGCAAAATCACATGATATTTGTCTTTCTCTGACTTACTTAGTTTAGGATTATAAACTCTAGACCCCTCCATGTTGTGGCAAATGGTTAGATTTCATTCTTTTTAGGGCTGAGTAATATTCCATATATCTATATCCCAGTTCTTTCTTATCTATTCATCTATCAATGGACACTTGGGCTGCTTCCATAGTTTGGTTATTATAAATAGTACCTTCCATAAACATAAGGATGCATATATCTTTTTGATTTAGTATTTTTAGAGTCTTTGGGTAAATACTTAGTATTTAGCATTCACCATAGCACATACCCTCCCCAATGTCCATCACCCAGCCACCCTATCCCTCCCTCTCACCACCCAGCAACTCTTGGGTTGTTTTCTGAGATTAAGAGTCTATTATGGTTTATCTCCCTCCCCAGTCCCATCTTGTTTAATTTTTCCCTCCCTTTTCCCCAGAACCCCCCACCCTCCCTCTCAAATTACTCATATAAGAGAGATCATATGATAATTGTCTTTCTCTGATTGACTTATTTAACTTAGCATAAACCCTCTAGTTCCATCCATGTCATTGCAAATAGCAAGGTTTTGTTTTTTGATGGCTGCATAGTATCCCATTGCATATATATACCACATCTTCTTTATCCATTCGTCTGTTGATGGACATTTAAGTTCTTTCCATAGTTTGGCTATTGTGGACATCACTGCTATAAACATTTTGGTGCATGTGCCCCTTTGGACCACATTTGTATATTTGGGGTAAATACCCAGTAGTGCAATTGCTGGGTCATAGGACAGCTCTATTTTAACTTTTTGAGGAACCTCCATACTGTTTTTCAGAGTGATTTCACCAGCTTGCATTCCCACCAACAGTGTAGGAGGGTTCCCCTTTCTCCTCATCCTCACCAGCATCTGTCATTTCTGGACTTGTTAATTTTAGCCATTCTGACAGGTGTGAGGTGGTATCTCACTGTAGTTTTGATTTGTATTTCCCTGATGCCAAGTGATGTTAAGCACTTTTTCATATGTCTGTTGGCCATTTGGATGTCTTTGCAGATATATCTGTTCATATCTTCTGCCCATTTCTTGGAGTATTTGTTCTTTGGGTGTTGAGTATGATATCTATAAAGAACTTATCAGGGATGCCTGGGTGGCTCAGTGGGTTAAAGCCTCTGCCTTCAGCTCAGGTCATGATCCCGGGGTCCTGGGATTGAGCCCCGCATCGGGCTCTCTGCTCAGCAAGAAGCCTGCTTCCTCCTCTCTCTCTGCCTGCCTCTCTGCCTACTTGTGATTTCTGTCTGTCAAATAAATAAAATCTTTAAAAAAAAAAGAACTTATCAAACAGAAATCTCTCCTTTTTTTTACATTTTTCCCTCCTTCCCCTCCTCTCTCTTTCTTTCCCTCTAAGCTCACACACACACACACACACACACACACACATATTAAGAAGCAAAATGTTGGGACACCTGGGTGGCTCAGTGGGTTAAAGCCTCTGCCTTTGGTTCAGGTCATGATCTCAGGGTCCTGGGATCGAGCTCTGCATCGGGCTTTCTACTCAGCAGGGAACCTGCTTCCTCCTCTCTCTCTCTCTCTCTCTCTCTGCCTACTTGTGATCTCTGTCTGTCAAATAAATAAATAAATAAATCTTTAAAAAGCAAAATGTCTAATCTAGAGAGATATATTCTTATAATTATTGTGTCATATATAAGATAACAGAGTTACTTTTTTTTTTTTTTTTTTTTTTTTTTTTTTTTATATATAAAAAAAAAAAATTATTTTTTTTTTTTTTTTTTTTTTTTTTTTTAACGTAGACTCTCCAATGTGGATCCCAACACAGGGCATGAATTCAGGGCCATGAGATCAAGACTGAAACTAAGATCAAGAATCAGCTGCTTAAAACCTCCCAGGCACCCCTAACTGAGTTACATTTGATAAAGGGAGTATCCAGTTTAAATTGAGATAAATGCTGAGGCTTAGTGTCAAACACTGATATATTAAAAAAAAAAAAAAAAAGCTTCCTTTTCAGATGCCCTTGACACATTGGCACTTTATTGTCTCTCACTCCCTCATTGTCCCAGAGTCCCTTCTAATTTTCTTTGTTTTATTCATGGTGTTCTTGTGTATGAACTACTGCAGTTGCCCATCAGCCAGCATAATTCCTTGGTTTGTTTAAGTTTTTATTATTTTTTATCATTTTAAAGATTTTATTTATTTATTTGAGAGAGAGAGATAGCAAGAAAGAACATGAATGGGGGAGAGGGGAGAGGGAAAGGGAGAAGAAGACTCCCTGCTGAGCAGGAAGCCTGCTGCGTGTGGGGCTCTGCCCCAGGATCCTGGGATCATGACCTGAAACAAAGGCAACACTTCACCAAATGAGGCACCCAGGTGCCCCTAATTTTTTTTTTATTTTTATAGTTTTTTTTTCTTAAGATCTATTTATTTATTTATTTGTCAGAGAGAGAGAGAGGGAGAGAGAGTGAGCAGGCACAGGCATACAGAGTGGCAGGCAGAGGCAGAGGGAGAAGCAGGCTCCCTGCTGAGCAAGGAGCCCAATGTGGGACTCAAACCCAGGATGCTGGGATCATGACCTGAGCCGAAGGCAGCTGCTTAACCAACTGAGCCACCCAGGCGTCCCTTTCTTTTTATTTTAATGAAAGTGGTATAATCTAACCTGCTGTATTTTTGTAAAAATAAAATAAATTTGTGAGGTCAAAATATGAATCACATATCCAATGTTTAGAAGACATCTAAAATCTTAAACTGCAAGATGCCATGATCCCAGCGTCTTGGAGGGAACCCCACATTAGGCTTCCTGCTTGGAGGGGGGAGCCCACTTCTCTCTCTCCCCCTGCCTGCAGCCCTCCTTGCCTGTGCTCTCTCACTCTCTATAGAGTAAATAAAATCTTTAAAAAAAGTTAAACTGTATTTAAAAAATTATGTATGTTTGTGAGCTATTATTTACCAATCTGTTATTTGCTAGAAAGTATAGTACGAGTTTCAGAAAAGGAAATCCATCACTGGATTCTATTTTTGTTTTTATTTAAAGTATCACATGAAAATAATATAAATCATTTCATTTGTGGAAATAAGAGCAGCTTAAAAATTAGTGGCTAAAGCCTAGATGAGCCTGATGAAAATAAATAAAGATGAAGAACTTGTCTTATCAAATATTAGCATGCATTATAAAGCTCTTGATACAGTACAACATTGGCACCAGGATAGACAAACTGACCAATTAAATAGGTTGGAGGGTTCAAAAATAGATCTAAATAGATATGACCACATGATTTGTGAAAATGATGAAGAAGTCCCATGGAAAAATGTTGTCCTTTGCAATGATAGGTGGTGGGTCAATTGGAAATCCATGAGGAAAATAAGTTCAACAGTTTCACTTAACTGCACACAGCTGTGCACATGCATACACTCATGTATACAAACACACAAGCTCATGATTTCAGAAAAAATATATATCTAAATGTTTAAAGTAAAACAATAAATCTTTTAGTGAGAACTATAGAACAACTTCCTAACTAACTTTAGTCAAACATTTCTTACAAGAAATAAGAATTATCAGTCATAAAAAGACCATAATTAATTAATTGTATTAAAAATCATAGCTTGCATGCATTGAAGCATAAGTATGAGAGAGTAAAAGATAACTGAAAGATTGGAGAAGACATATAGCTATAGATAGATGATAGCTCATGATGATAGATGATAGATACATATATACAGATAGATATAGATAAAATTTTTGTATGTATCATAAAATAAATTCATATCCTTTATAGGGAATGCTTACCAATCAATTAGAAAATAACATATATATGGGCACAAATCTTGAATAGTTTCTCACCAAGAAAAGAAGTACTCTATTTACCAATTAGTATTTAAAATTTATAAAACATCATTAGTCATCAGGAATTTAATCAAATGAAGTGGATGCTGAAATAAGCACACACACTTTCTGGTTTTGCTTAAGTCAAAAGATCCCTACTTGAGTAAAATTATGAAAAGATAAAATAAAATATATAATGACAGTGAAGCAAATGTGGTTTAAGGTATATCTGCAATAGTTTCTAGGAAAAATCTAAACAGAATTTTTAGTATAGAAGACAGATTATGCTAGAGACAAAGGACAAGTTAAAAATTTTGATGGAGGTGCGGGAGACAAGATGGCAGAGAACTAGAGGGAGGCACCTTTTCAACCTGTACCCTAAAGTGAGCTGATTACCTGCCAAAGAACTCCAATCACCCGTGAAATCAGCCTGAGATTAGAATTATACACGTGTGGATCTCCACGGGGGCAGAAGACGCCAGTGGACAGGTAAAGCAGAGTGGGAACATCGGACTGGTCTCAGAAGATAAACAAAAGGGGGAGGGAGCCACCAGAGGCAACCCATTGGAAAGTATTACCCCAATATGAGAGCCTCCTGAGACTGGAGATCAGCACTAACTTGGAGTCTGGTTGAAAGCACTCAAAAAGAGCAAAGGATCGGGGGGGAAATTGTGGGAATTGGGGCAGTTAGGGACAGGGTCTTAAGTCCCTGGACCAAGCACAGCCACCCCTGGCACTGAGCCAGAGAGAGTGCAGCAAAGAAACCAGGTCTTGGTCCCTGAGCTGCGAGCATGTCTAAGAGCTCATGGGGTGCGGTTTCCATGAGGGGATGGGAGCCTCGCCACCCAGCAGAAACACAGCCTTTTTGCAGTACCCACGCGTGCACTGTGCTGTGCTAGCAGAGTCTGAGTCGTGCCCCACCCCTCACCTGAGAGAGGAACGGGCAGGTGCCAGCCCAGCGCTCTCAGACCCAGAAAGTCTAGGCACTCCCAGCCCAGGCCAGCGGAAAAATCTCGGTGTGTGATCGCTGCTTGGAACCTCTCTGGTGGTCTGGAGCTGCCCAGACAGGTGCCGCTATCATGGTTTTGGGTATAAGCAGGAGTTCCTGTGTCCCCAGGGACCGTGACTTGGAATGTGCTCTGCCAGTAGCCAACGGGGAATGTATGTGCTCTGCAGCACCCAGAGGGGAACAGACTAAGGCTTCTCTCTGAGAGGGAGGTCTGGATGCAGTTTGCTTTCCTCTAAACCTCTATAAACTATCAAAAGCTGTCAAGGCGAGAGAAAACAAACGACAAACAAACAAAAACCTCTGGAGAACAAAAGCCTGAAAAACCGGTTTCCTCAGAGCCCAACCCCTGGGGGGGGCGGGGCAGGAGGACTTAACTCAGGAAACACTGCCTGAAAACCCATGCAGCAGGTCCCTCCCCCAGAAAGTCAATGTGGGGGGGGGGGAGACAACAAGAGAACAAGCACCACTACTTCATAGATACAACTTTTATTTTTAATTCATTCCCACTATTCTGTTTTTTTATATAGATAATTTTTTAACCTATTTACCATCTCAGTGAGATGTCCATTACATCAAATTCCATAATAACCTTTTAACCTGAACTTTTTGATACATATACCCGTGTTTTTCTTTTGCTTTTCTATTTCTTTTTTTTTTTAATTTTAGTTTAGTTTAGTTCATTCTTTTTTTTTAGTTTTATTTTTTAATATTCATATCAAGTTAAATTTCAAGGTAATCCCCTTTCCCCAATCAATGCTACCCCTATAGGTAAACGAATTTTTAATCCCCCTTTATCTTAGGAAAGTTGATCCCTTTAATAAAGATATCAAGATACATCCAGGAAGAATCAAAATAACCTTCCTCCCCCACACTGAGAATTTATAACCACTCTTCCATCCTTTTCTTCCACCAGTGTTTCTGTGTATTTGTGTTTGCCCTGGTATTATATAAATCTTATAATTGGGGTTCTTTTTGACAAGGTTATTTTGTTTGTTTGTTTTGCTTTTATATATATATTTTTTTCTCTTGTCATCTACATTCTTCAGTCTTTTTGTTTGTCTGTTTTTGTTTGTATATTTCATAAAACTTACCTTGGAGCCCATTTGGGCTGAGCCTTCTCTTTTATCTATCTTTTGTTTTTCCTGTCTCTCCCTCTCTCTTTCTCTCTCTCTCTTTTTTTCTTTTTTCTCTCTCTTTTTATTTTCATTTCGGTAGGGACTCTTGATTGCTCAGAAGCGTTCCATGGTGCACCTTGACTGCACCATGGTCGATACATCCAGCTACATCCATTCAGCCATCTCTCACCAAAATGACTAGGAATGTCCAACAGAAGAATAATTCAGAGGATGGGCCTTCTGCAACAGAGCTAATGGTTATTGAATAGACAATATGTTGGAAAGGGAATTCAGGCTAACAATTATCCAGGCAATAGCTAGGTTGGAGAAAGCCATGGATGACCAAACAGAATTGATTAGGGCAGAACTGAAAGCTACCAGGGATGATGATCACAATGTTAGGGTAGAACTGAAAGCCACCAGGGATGATGTTCACAATGCTCTCAATGAGTTCAAATCTAATCTAAATTCTCTAAAAGCTAGGGTAACAGAGACAGAAGATAGAATTAGTGATATGGAGGACAAACAGATAGACAGAAAGGATCAGGAGGAAGCCTGGAACAAACAGCTTAGAAGCCATGAAAACAGAATCAGGAAAATAAATGATGCCATGAAACGTTCCAAAGTCAGAATTATTGGAATCCCTGAAGGGGAGGAGAAAGAAAGAATTCTAGAAGATATAGTGGAACACGTTCTCCGTGAAAATTTTCCCAATCTTGCAAATGGAACCAGCGTTCGTGTGCTAGAGGCAGAATATTCTCCCCCCAAGATTATAGATTCTGGAAAGTCTTCAAGAAACCTGATAGTAAGAATGAGGAATTATAGTTGTAGACAGGCTCTGTTGAAGGCAGCTAGGACAAAGAAGCTCCTTACATACAGAGGAAAACCCATCAGAATAACATCAGACCTGCCCACAGAAACCTGGCAAGCCAGAAAGGGCTGGCAAGATATATTCAGGGCACTAAATGAGAAGAAAATACAGCCAAGAATACTTTACCCAGCAAGACTGACATTCAAAATGGATGGAGAGATAAAGAGTTCCAAGACCAGCAAGGCTTAAAAGAGTATGCGACCACCAAGCCGACACTGCAGGAAATATTAAGGGGGGTTCTATAAAAGAGGAAAAATCCTAAGAATATCATTGAACAGAAATATAGAGACAATCTACAGAGAAAGACTTCAAAGGTAACACAATGTCAATAAAAACTTATCTATCAATAATCAAATCACTCTCAATGTGAATGGCCTAAATGTGCCCATAAAACGACACAGGGTGGCAGATTGGATAAAACGACAGGACCCATCCATATGTTGTCTACAAGAGACCCATTTTGAACTAATGATACAACCAGACTGAAAGTGAAGGGATGGAGAATAATCTTTCATGCCAATGGGCCTCAAAAGAAGGCAGGGTAGCAATTCACATATCAGATAAATTAGATTTTAAACTAAAGACTGTAGTCAGAGATACAGAAGGACACTACATCATTCTTAAAGGGACCATCCACCAAGATGATTTAACAATTGCAAATATCTATGCCCCCAATATGGGATCAGCCAATTACATAAGAAAACTATTAATCAATATAAAGAGCCATATTGACATGAATACATTAATAGTAGGAGACCTTAACATGCCTCTCTCACTAATAGATCATCCAAGCAGAAAATCAATAAAGAAACAAGAGCATTGAATGACACATTGGACCAGATGGACCTCATAGATATATACAGAACATTCCATCCTAAAACAACAGAATAATCATTCTTCTCAAGTGCCTATGGAACCTTTTCCAGAATAGACCACATACTGAGTGACAAATCAGGACTCAACTGATACCAAAAGACTGAGATTATTCCCTGCATATTCTCAGATCACAATGCTTTGAATCTGGAGCTCAATCACAAGGAAAAGTTTGAAAGGAAATCAAACACCTGGAAGGCAAAGACCACCTTGCTTAAGAATGCTTGGATCAACCAGGAGATCAAAGAAGAACTTAAACAATTCATAGAAACCAATGATAATGAGGACACTTCAGTCCAAAACCTATGGGGTACAGCAAAGGCAGTCCTAAGGGGGAAATACATAGCCATCCAAGCATCCTTCAAAAAAATTGAAAAATCCAGAACACACCTCCTGTCTCTACACCTTAAAGAACTAGAGAATCAACAACAAATTAAACCAAATCCACACACAAGAAGGGAAATAATCAAGATTAGAGCAAAGATCAATGAAGTAGAAACTAGAGATACAGTAGAATGTATCAATGAAACTAGAAGCTGGTTTTTTGAAAGAATCAATAGTACGATAAGCCATTGGCCACACTCACCCAAAAGAAAGAGAAAGTTCAAATTAATAAAATTATGAATGAAAAGGGAGAGATCACAACTAACACCAAGGAAGTAGAAAAAATCATCAGAACTTATTATCAACAGTTATATGCCAATAAGTTAAGCAACCTAGATGAAATGGATACATTCCTGGAAAACTATAAACTCCCAAAATTGAACCAGGAACAAATTGACAACCTGAATAGACCGATATCTAGTAACGAGATTGAAGCAGTGATCAAAAACCTCCCAAAAAACAAGAGCCCAGGACCTGATGGATTCCCTGGGGAATTCTACCAAACTTTTAAAGAAGAAATAACACCTATTCTCCTGAAGCTGTTTCAAAAAATTGAAGCAGAAGGAAAACTTCCAGACTCTTTTTATGAAGCCAGCATTACCCTCATCCCCAAACCAGAAAAAGACCACACAAAAAAGGAGAATTTCAGACCAATATCACTGATGAATATGGATGCTAAGATTCTCAACAAGATCCTAGCAAACAAGATCCAACAGCACATTAAAAATATCATCTACTATGACCAGGTGGGATTCATCCCTGGGTTACAAGGATGGTTCAACATTTGCAAGTCAGTCAGTGTGATAGAACAAATCAATAAGAGAAGAGAGAAGAACCACATGGTCCTCTCAATCGATGCAGAAAAAGCATTTGACAAAATCCAGGACCCGTTAGAAGGAACATTCCTGAACTTCATAAAATCTATCTATGAAAGAAACACAGAAAGTGTCTTCCTCAATGGGAAGAGGCTCACAGCCTTCCTGCTGAGATCAGGAACACGACAAGGATGCCCTCTGTCACCACTCTTGTTCAACATAGTATTAGAAGTCCTAGCAACAGCAATCAGACAACAAAGAGAAATAAAAGGTATCCAAATTGGCAAGGAAGAAGTCAAACCCTCTCTCTTCGCAGATGACAGATACTTTATATGGAAAACCCAAAATACTCCACACCCAAACTACTAGAACTCATACAGAAATTCAGCAACATGGCAGGATACAAAGTCAATGTACAGAAATCAGTGGCTTTCTTATACACTAACAATGGAAATACATAAAGGGAAATTAGAGAATTGATTCCTTTTATTATAGCACCAAGAACCATAAGATACCTGGGAATAAACCTAACCAAAGAAGTAAAGGATCTGTACTCGAGGAACTACAGAACACTCATGAAAGAAATTGAAGAAGACACAAAAGGATGGAAGACCATTCCATGCTCTTGGATCGGAAGAATAAACATTGTTAAAATGTATATACTGCCTAGAGCCATCTATACTTTTAATGCCATTCCGATCAAAATTCCACCAGTATTTTTCAAAGAACTAGAGCAAATAATCCTAAAATTTGTATGGAATCAGAAGAGACCCCCAATTGCTAAGGAAATGTTGAAAAACAAAAATAAAACTGGCAGCATCATGTTACCTGATTTCAAGCTTTACTACAAAGCTGTGATCACCAAGACAGCATGGTACTGGCATAAAAACAGACACATAGCCCAGTGGAACAGAGTACAGAGCCCAGATATGGACCCTAACTTTATGGTCAACTACTCTTCGACAAAGCAGGAAAAATATACAGTGGAAAAAAGACAGTCTCTTCAATAAATGGTGCTGGGAAAATTGGACAGCTATATGTAGAAGAATGAAACTCGACCATTCTCTTACACCATACACAAAGATAAACTCAAACTCAAAATGGATAAAAGACCTCAACGTGAGACAGGAATCCACCAGAATCCTAGAAGATAACATAGGCAGTAACCTCTTCAACATCAGCCACAGCATCTTCTTCCAAGATATGTCTCCAAAGGCAAAGGAAACAAAAGCGAAAATGAACTTTTGGGACTCCATCAAGATCAAAAGCTTCTGCACAGCAAAGGAGACAGTCAACAAAACAAAGAGGTAACCCACGTAATGGGAGAAGATATTTGCAAATGACAGTACAGACAAAAGGTTGATATCCAGGATCTATAAAGAACTTCTCAAACTCAACACATGCAAAACAGATAATCATATCAAAAAATGGGCAGAAGATATGAACAGACACTTCTCCAATGAAGACATACAAATGGCTATCAGACACATGAAAAAAATGTTCGTCATCACTAGCCACCACAGAGATTCAAATTAAAACCACATTGAGATACCACCTCACACCAGTTAGAATGGCCAAAATTAGCAAGACAGGAAACAACGTGTGTTGGAGAGGATGTGGAGAAAGGGGAACCCTCTTACACTGTTGGTGGGAATGCAAGTTGGTGCAGCCACTTTGGAGAACAGTGTGGAGATTCCTTAAGAAAATAAAAATAGAGCCTCCCTATGACCCTGCAATTGCGCTACTGGGTATTTACCCCAAAGATACAGATGTAGTGAAAAGAAGGGCCATCTGTACCCCATTGTTTATAGCAGCAATGTCCAGGGTCGCCAAACTGTTGAAAGAACCAAGATGCCCTTCAGTGGACAAATGGATAAAGAAGATGTGGTCCATTTTCTTCATATTCAGTGGACAAATGGATAAAGAAGATGGAGTATTATGCCTCCATCAGAAAGGATGAATATCCAACTTTTGTAGCAACATGGACGGGACTGGAAGAGATTATGCTGAGTGACATACGTCAAGCAGAGAGAGTCAATTATCATATGGTTTCACTTATTTGCGGAGCATAACAAATACCACGGAGGACATGGGAAGATGGAGAGGAGAAGCAAGTTGAGGGAAATTGGAGGGGGAGATGAACCTGAGAGACTATGGACTCTGAAAAACAACCTGAGGTTTTTGAAGGGGTGGGAGGGTGTGAGGTTTGGGGAGCCGGGTGGTGGGTATTAAGGAGGGCACGCATTGCATGGAGCACCTGGTCTTGTGCAAAAACAATGAATTCTGTTACACTGAAAAGAAATTTAAAAAATAAATGAAATACAGATGCATGCTTAAAAAAATTTTTTTTTGATGGAGTTGAAATTTGTCTGTGTTTTGAAATTTTCCATGCTTGAGTAGTTCTTCCTACCTAATGTGATTATAGCAAAGTAGATAATAATGCATATAAATGAGTCTCTAGGTTCTTTTATTTTTCAATGTATTGACATCTCAGCATAGAAGCTACATTTATCATAGCCACATGTGTACAGGGAAAATATACTATACATAATTTTCCTTAATACTATCTGTGGTTTCATGCATTCACTGGGGGTCTTGGAACATGTCTCTTATTAAAAAGTGAAACTACTGTACACTAACATCCTCAATGTTACCAGTTAAAAAGGTCCTTATATTCTATGGCAGCTAGAAAAATATTGTTAGTAATCAGACCCCGAAATTAATTGTTATAATGGCACAAGCAAACAGGAGACTTAATTCATAACTGTGAGACATCTCCTATTATGAAACATCTCCTAGTCTAGAGTCAATACACTGATGTGTAAAGAGTGGAAACTAAATGGAATGGAAAATCTATGTGGATGCCTTGAAGGATCTTATAATCCCCAACTCTGAAACTTCTGGTACAGCAAAAACAGTTCTGTCCTTCTTACAAGATGAAGTAGCCTCTACTTGGCCAGAGACAGGACAGAACCTCCCTGGGGTGGGTGCCTCTAAATAACGGTTGCACTTCTCAAGATCTTCCCAAGCTTTTTTTCATTGTATCTAGACCAATAACTGTGGTCAGGTCTCAGTATGAGAGAAGTATATTCTGCTCCAGGAGAAAATAACTTACAGCTTAAATATTGGTAGACCAAGTAAAATATGTACTGATAAAAACAATGAAAAGTATGTCAGAATGTATGTTAAGTATGCTGAAGCAGAGGGAACAGACTCAAAGGCTACAGAAGGAAAAACTGAACTGGCATGTGGTCATGTAGCTATTTCCTTATGTTTCAGGATTTACTATTTCATCAATGATACGTATAGCCAGTTTTCAGATACACTTTTGGGATACTCCTTTGAAAGTTTCACTATATAATGACAAAATGTCACAAAATGGAGATGAAAGAACTTGTTCATATAAGGATTCAGGAGGCTCAGAGAGTCAGGCATGTTATGTTTACCAGAGAAGCACAGAAGATACACATTTCACTAAGGCAATTAAAACAAAACAAAACAAAACTGTACCATTGGTCAAACACACGGTGAGTGTCCTCTTTATGTCAGGTTTGATGGTGAGAGATATCTCCATAGACTAGGCTCTGTAGAGTGGAGTGATAATATGATGTAATTTTTGAACAGCAGAAATTCAGTGTTGACCCTTAACCATTAGAGGCACTGTAAGCATAAACATCATCAGAATGGGCAGCAAAGCTACTGTAGGAACTCAGAAACAAGTCCATGGCATTGGTTAATAAAATGTGTGTGTGTGTTTCTTTCCAAATGGGTCTTAAGTGTGATTTGATAAATACACCTTGTATGAAAATTTGAAAAAAAATTATACACACACACACACACATATACACATATATGCATCACAGAATAGGTACACATTCCAATCCCTGAAATTACAGGGTAGTCAGTGTGTTTTTCAAGTGTCTTCATTGATACATATTATAAGATGCATTCTTTTGGAGCACCTGGGTGGCTCAGCCATTTAAATGCCTGACTTTTGATTTTGGCTCATGTCATGGTCTCATGGATGATGAGATGGAGTCCCATGTTGGGCTCCGGGCTCAGCGGGGAGTCTGCTCAGGAATCTATCCCTCTGCTCCTTCCCCCACATGACCTCTCTCTCTCTCCCAAATAAATAAATCTTCATTTTTTTAAATGCATTTTTTGGATAGTTGATACACAAAGTTAGATTAGTTTTAACTGTACAACATTGTGATTCAATGCTTTTGCACAGTGAAGGAAACTATGAACAAAACAAAAGGCAATCTGCTAAATGGGAGAAGATATTTGCAAATGATATATCCAATAATGGGTTAATATCCATAATATATAAAGAACTTCTACAACTCAACACCAAGGGGGAGGGGAGAGAAAAATAAGCCAGAGGACCTGAATAGACATTATTCCAAAGAAGACACAGATGGCTAACAGAAACATGAAAAAATATGCTCAGCATCACTCATCATCAGGGAAATGCAAATCAAAACTACAGTAAGATATCACATCACACCTGTCAGAATGGCTACCCTCAAAAAGACAAGAAAAAAATAAGTGTTAGTGAGGATGTAAAGAAAAGGGAATCCTGTACACCATTGTTGTGAATGTAGATTAAATTGGTGCAGAAAACAATGTGGAGGTTCCTCAAAAAATAAAAAATAGAAATAGCATATGATCTGGAAATTACACAGATGGATATTTAGCCAAAGAAAATGAAAATACTAATTTGAAATGATATAAGCACTCCTAACCATGAGATCTTAACCATGAAAAATGAGTAGGGGGGAGCCTTGGTGGCTCAGGTTAAAGCCTCTGCCTTTGACTCAGGTCATGATCCCAAGGTCTTGGGATCAAGCCCTGCATCGGGCTCTCTGCTCAGCAGGGAGCCTGCTTCCCTTCCTCTCTCTCTGCCTGCCTCTTTGCCTGCTTGTGAACTCTGTCTGTCAAATAAATAAATAAAATCTTAAAAAAAATGAGTTGGCAAATAGGCAATGGCCTTACTTTTACAAACCAAGATAGAAGAGTTGGTGAGAAACAGACTGACTTTATATATGACAATGGGAAATTATAAGTCCTCGCTCATTTCCAGGTCTGAGCCTATCTTAAGGTCTAGAGCCCATAAAATGAAAGCAAGACATAGTCTCCTTGTAAAAACACCCAGAAATACCACTATGTCACTATTCTATAAATATTCTCCCACTCTTTCCTCAAAGATATCTGCAACCAGTTATCTGAGCAACTCTATACTGGAGAAAAATGAATACTTAAGGCATTTGATGGCTATTAGTCCTGATAGTAAGGAACCTGAAAGTTGTCATGGTCCCCTAGTTAGAGTGAGGGTCTTATGGATGCAAACACAAATGGAATCCTAGCCCAAGAGTCTCTTACAGTTTGTCCAATATTTCTGAGTTTCTAAGCACTGTTCATTTTCTCAGGTCTTAAATGTTCAATTGACACAGGTATATTGAGCCACAAATAGAACCTTCATATGTATTTCCTGATGTGAGGAAGCATCACCAGGAAAATAAATCATAATTCATCATATTCTAGGGTCACTCTCAATGACAGAAAGGATGGAGGGATGGTGACCCCAAAAACCTCAATCAAAACCAGGTAGATGAAGCTGAATGATATGGACTACCCTAAGTGCAACAAATAATTAGGCCTCAAGCGCAGTTTTCTTCCAGTTATGAGGTTTTTATGAGGACTAACCAACAGAGCAGCTGGCACTCAATGTGCTACAACTGGTCTGGCAAATGTATTATTTTTTTTTTCTGTACTCATCAGTAAAAAGGATCAATCACATGAAGGAAAAACAGGACCCTTTACTCTCTTCCCCAGGGATATGCTCATTTTCCTTCTGTCTGTTACTATATAGTCCACTGGAACCCTTCTCATCCAGACCAGGGGTTGGCAAACTATAGCTCAGGAGCCAAATCGAGCCCACATTTTTATGCTTATAAGTTAAGAATGATTTTTGTTTTGTTTTGTTTTTTGTTTTGTTTGTTTGTTACATTTTAAAGGAACATTAAAAAAGACAAAGTAAACAAAATATGACAGAGATATTTGTGTTCTCCAAAACCTAAATATGTACTGTCTGGTCCTTACAGACAAAGTTTGTCAAATTCCAACCTGGACACTAGTATAATATCTTTCTTGGCTGCTTTATTTAATAATAAACATACATACAGTTTTCTCTGTATTAGTCAGTGGTGCCTTTAAAAAAATCTTTAAAAATATTAACCCAATTCCCACAACAATCTATGAAGATGAGTCCTGTTAATATATTTATTTTACAGATGATAGAGTTGATAAGGCTCAGAAAGATTATGTGACTTGTCAACTCATATGGCTAGTAAGGGCTGGAGTCAGGATTAAAACCTCAGTTTATGGCTTCAAATTTTCTTTCTTTCTTTCTTTTTTTTTTTTTAAGAGAGAGAGAGAGATCACAAGTGGGCAGAGAGGCAGGCAGAGAGAGAGGAGGAAGCAGCCTCCCTGCTGAGCAGAGAAACTGATGCGGGGCTCCATCCCAGGACCCTGAGATCATGACCTGAGCCAAAGGCAGAGGCTTAACCCACTGAGCCACCCAGGTGCCCCCAAATTTTCTTTCTTTAATGCTCACTTCATAATTGAAAGCATGTATTAGGTGCTTAACATTCTTATGATCAAGTTGATAATTTGAGAGCAAATAAAATTAAAAAAAAATACTTAATGGAAAATGATTTAAACAAGTAAATGGATACATGAAGCTTTCAAGTGAAGCAGCGTCATAGTGAATTTCTGTCAGATTAGTATTTCTAATATGAAAATAAGCATTAGAATTCATGAAACATAGTATGGGAATAGATGAGAGGATGGAATTCTTATTACTCACCCAGCATTACCACAATCTGCTGTTTTATTTGGTGAGATGAATTGAATGATGAATTGGTTAATCTCTGTAGTGACATCTCTCTTTGTTACTTATCTGTAGATTAAGAACATACATAGGCACCTATTTGGCTGGCTCAGTTGGTGGAGCGTGAGACTCTTGGTCTTGGGATTGTCAATTCAAGCCACATGTTAGGTGAAGAGAACACTTAAAA
Source organism: Mellivora capensis (assembly GCA_004024625.1). Classification (NCBI taxonomy): domain Eukaryota; kingdom Metazoa; phylum Chordata; class Mammalia; order Carnivora; family Mustelidae; genus Mellivora; species Mellivora capensis. The sequence goes on along the minus strand of PISX010027474.1, from coordinate 5,813 downwards.
ATAAAATTTTAAAACAAAAAAAGATGTCAGATGTCCTGATCATATGTACATGAATATTACTCTATTTTGGTAATGGGGAAAAGGAGGATTTTAGCAACAGAAGTTTGGACGTCTTGGGTTCACAGGTGAAATCTGTATTGTAAAATCAATAATTTATTAAAATATCTAATAGCATTGCTAACTGGAAATTCCTCTCATCTCATAAGTGGGAAAATAATGTCTAGGGCTCTCTTATTTCTCAATTTGCCACAATTTTTAAAATCATACTTTTTTTTTTTCTATTAGGAACTATAGAATGGCAAAATATCCATTCAAAGTAACATAGAGTGTCTTCCCTTTGCTTTTTGTAACCAATTTGTCCTCTTGAGGGAAGAATGTTTTAAAGCATAACGCTTCTACTCAATTCTGAGTTTAATCTCATAAGTGACTTTAGAAGCTTTGTGGAAAGGAACACATAATAGACCCTGGCATAACAAGCATACCAACATAGAAACTGAGTTCTAAACCAGAAGAAAATGAAAAGACTGTACGTGAAACATATTTTTACGAATACTAGATAGAACTATTAATGTAAACTGCCTTATTTAGAGTTATCTAATAAATATGCAACTTCAGGCGGTGCTCAAACCTGACAAACACTTGTTCATTAAAATCATGATGATGCTTTATTGGAGGTTAAGGCATCTCCATTTTGCCATTTTTGGTGTGTCATGGTATCATGAAAGCAAATCAGCTTGTTTGTTGCCCCTCAATTCCTCAATCTCTTTCATGTAAGGGTTTTTACCCATCTCATGGTTGTTAGAGTACATATACGGCAAAATAATTCTTAAAATATGACGTTGAATCTATTTTATTATTCCTCTTAAAGTAGGTCTTTTTTTTTTTTTTTAAAGATTTCATTTATTTATTTGACAGAGAGAGAAATCACAAGGAGGCAGAGAGGCAGGCAGAGAGAGCGGAAAAAGCAGGCTCCCTGCTGAGCAGAGAGCCTGATGCAGAGCTCGGTCCCAGGACCCTGAGATCATGACCAGAGCCAAACGCAAAGGCTTAACCCACTGACCCAGTCAGGTGCCCCAAAGTAGTTATTTCTCTAACCCGCCCCCAAGATGTTTTAAGATATAGTATTGTCCTTCACATTGTCATTTTTTAAAGATTTTATTTATTTATATGAGAGAGAGAGAACATGGGGGGGGGTAGGGTCAGAGGGAGAGAGAGAAGCAGATTCCCTGCTGAGCAGGGAGCCCCACATGTAGCTCGATGTCAGGCCCTGAGATCATGATCTGAGTCAAAGACAGAACTTAACTGACTGAGCCCCCTGGCACTCAAAGTCATATCATTTTCAAGAAGAGAAAGACTCAGTATCATTAAGATGTAACTTGTTCCCAAACTGATCAACAGATTCAATACAATTCCAGTTTAAAAAAAAAAAAAAGAGCTTTTATGAGCCTTGAAAATTTTACACTAAAATTTATTTTTAAAATTTTAAAATATACTTTATTTAAGCCAATGTAGCTAAATATTATCATCCATCATGTAACCAAAATAAATATACTGAGATATTTTACATTATTTTTTTTATTACATTCAGTTAGCCAACATAGAGTACATCATTAGTTTCTGATGTAGTGTGTAACTATTAGTTGCATATAACACCTAGTGCTCATCACCACATGTGCCCTCCTTAATACCCATCACCTGGTCACCCCATCCCCCCACTTCCTCCTTCTGTAACCCTGAGTCTGGTTCCTGAAGTCCAGAGTATTTCATAGTGTATCTCCATCTCTGATTCCTTCCCATTCAGTTTTTCCTCCCTTCTCATGTACAATTTCTTCCCATTCAGTTTTCCCTCCCTTCTTCATGCTGTTCCTTATGTTCCACATTTGAGTGAAACTATACAATAATTGTTTTCTGCTTGATTTGTTTCACTTAGCATAATCCCCTCCAGTTCCATTCATGTTGATGCAATTGGTGGGTCATTCTTTCTGATGGCTGAGTAATATTCTATTTTATATGTGAACCGCATATTCTTTATCTGTTCATCTGTTGAAGGACATCTCAGCTTCTTCCACAGTTGGGCTACTGTAGACACTGCTGCTACGAACATTGGAGTGCATGTTCCCTTTCTCCTCACTACATCTGTATCTTTGGGATAAATACCAAGTAGTGCAATTGCTGGATCATGGGATAGCTCTATTTTTGGTGCCTTTAGGAACCTCCAATACTACTTTCCAGAAAGAGAAATTAAGGGATTGATTCCAATTACAATAGCACCAAAAGCCGTAAGATACCTGGGAATAACCTAACCAAAGAGGTAATGGATCTATACTCTAGAAACTATAGAGCACTTATGAAAGAAATTGAGGAAGACACAAAGAGATGGAAAAACATTCCATGCTAATGGATTGGAAGAATAAAGATTATGAAAATATCTATGCTGCCCAGAGCAATCTACACATTCAATGCAACCCTTATCAAAATGCCATCGACATTTTTCACATTATCATTTTTATTTGTATTTGCCTTAGAAAATATTCTTCCTCGACTATCTTTTGTAACAGCTTAGACTCATCAGAGAGTTTATTCTAAGACATAATTAAGAAAAGCCAATAAAATATGATTATAGTTGTTGAGGAGAAATTTTTTTCATGAGCTATTGAGGAGAATTCTAATGGGTCTTTCTAATTCCAAAGAAACACTATTTTCCTTAAAGGCAAGAATGTTCAAGCAAAAAAAAAAAAAAAAGTGCTTTAGAGAAGATCAAGATTGACTATGTAGGTGCCCATCCCTAGAAAGCTTTCTCTGTTGCAAGTGTGGAATTATGAGAAGACTCAACAAAGTTCAAATCAAGAGTTACTTAAAAAAAAAAAAAAAAGTGATTAACAGAATGTTTAGATGACAGAGAACCAGTGAGTTTTCACACATTTGAAAATCTCAAGACATGCTCCTAATTCTAGGATGGGAAAGTAGAAATTCAGAGTTAAGTGTTATCTAACCTGGATTAATCAAATAAAACTAACTCAGAAGAATTAGTTTGCATGCTTATTGGACTATGCTTATTTTACTTTATCCACAAATGAATGCTTATTTTTCACCTAAAATTTCTCTACACAATTGGTTGGTATCAGTGTTCTCTGTCTCTCTCTGATGTCTGAAATACACTGGCACAATTAAACAATGTGTCTAACATTCAACATATTTGTAGCTATTATTATTAAATTATTTTTACATTAAGTATTTCTGTGAACAGTTCAGAATTTAAAACAAAACAAAACAAAACAAAAGTATGAAATTGATTGTGATTTCCTGTAGACTTACAGTTGCATAAACTTGGGAACATCTTATTAAAACCAGGCCAATAGGGGCACCTGAGTGGCTCAGTGGGTTAAGCCTCTGCCTTCAGCTCAGGTCATGATCCCAGGGTCCTGGGATCGAGCCCCCCATCAGGCTCTCTGCTGAGCAGCGAGCCTGCTTCCCCCTCTCTCTCTGCCTGGCTCTCTGCCTACTTGTGATCTCTCTCTCTCTCTCTGTCAAATAAATTAAAAAAAAAAAAATCAGGCCAATAAGTGAGAATTACTGACCTACATTTTTCTGGCATTGCAGAAAACAGGACCAGGTATTAACAATGTAGCAACTTAAGTGCTATGTGCCAATTATGATGTAAATCTTCAGTTGCTATTTTTTATTTTATTGAAAATCCATTGTGTGTGATAATCATACACAATTTTGTTCATGAGGAAACAATTTAGTTCTCATCTTCTATTTTCTCTCATGTTTTTTTCTCTTTTTGTTAGTTCTTATGCTCAACTGTTTTGAATTCGTTTTCCTTCCTGCCTGAAATCCTGAAGCCAATTCAATGACCTACAAACCTTATTAAATTGCATATATCTTTTCATCATAAACCTAACAATTTTGCTGACACACTGTCTTCTCAAGGGCATAAATTATTCCTAGATGGCTTCAAAAAAATAGCTTTCACTAAAGTGTTTGCTTTTGCATTTTTTTAATGCAAAACATAGATAGCTGATAAGTGTCACAACAGAACCCTGCATCATCAACACAAGCTTTTAATGCTCTGTTCCAAAAAAGCCAAAGGAGAGAGCAAGGAGAAATATCCTAGTTCTACTTCTCTTTTGCTGTTAAATCACTTATGTTCAAATAAGCAACTTATGTTGTTTTAAGTATTTGACACCTGCCATTATAAACATTGGAGATATCATCCAAATTCCAATATTCAACTCTATTCTGGGAGTTTAGAGGAGTTTCAAATGATTTCTTGAGGATTCACATTAAGGCAGTGTCACCCAAAAATGAAAATTGAGTAGTCCAATTTTTGAAGTGCCAAAACCCTGCAGCATGGTAAAGTGACAGTGATTTCTCACTCTAAGGTTGTTGCTAACACACAGCGTCTGCTGGTGTTTGAACTTCTGATTTAACTAAACAGTGTTCCACCCCATTTCTCATTATGGTTTCATATCTATTTCTCTAGCGTATGCATGAAATCTAAGTGTACATGCAGTTGATTGTTCAAGGAGCGAATAAGCATTCTATAAACTATTCTTGCCCTTTCTCGTTTTTTACTGCTCACTCTGTTGTGGGGGGAAAAAAAGAAAAGAAAAGAAAACAACAATAAGATGTTGTTGTATCCATTGGCAGATGAGTAGGAATTTAAGGGAGAAGGTTACTAGGTAGATTTTCCCTGTATAGTAGTTCTGACAGGAGATTTGGAGGCTCAAAACACTGACTAAAATGAACTGAGTAGGCTTTGCTTCCATATGTGCTAAGGGTATTGAACACTATCACAAGCTATGCTAACTCTGAAAGTTTACAGAAGTGGGATTAAATATTTATGTGCTGACTATATTACATTAGGGACATTAATTCTAAGCTGTTAAATATTTAAGTACCTGGAGTCTTTAGCATGAGGACACTTTATTATGTTTTTCATTACATTTTAGTAATAAGAGATATTCTTTGAAAAATTGAGAAAGCTTTGAGAAAATTCCATGTGAGTGTGCAAAGTACTTTGCACATATAAATATGTTAATTTCTTTTTTCTACATATTATGATATTTGAATTATAAAAACCTGGTGTGCTTATAGCATGTGCAACATTTCTAAATTGGGGTAAAACTTCCACTTCTAGGCCCTAGAAAGAAATACAACATGCATACCTAGCCCAGTGCTCACTTACCCACACCCCATATGTGCACAGGGACATGCACACATATACCATTTGTGTGGAGTGCCTCTTTGAGTCCCATTCTAGAACAGTTTCAGTGTATTTCTTGATATGTCCATGGCCTTACATCCAGGAAATCAGGTTGTTATGTTAACCAGGACTCTTTCTTCCTCAGTGTTTGAATCATATTGGAAAAGAACTGCTTTGGTATTATCTAGGTTTCTTTGAAAAATACCGGTGGAATTTTGATCAGAATGGCATTAAAAGTATAGATTCCTCTAGTTAGTATAGACATTTTAACAATGTTTATTCTTCCAATCCAAGAACGTGGAATGGTCTTCCATCTTTTTATGTCTTCTTCAATTTCTTTCATGAGTGTTCTGTAGTTCTTCGAGTACAGATCCTTTACCTCTTTGGTTAGGTTTATTCCCAGGAATCTTATGGTTCTTGGTGCTATAGTAAATGGAATCAATTCTCTAATTTCCCTTTCTGTATTTTCATTGTTAGTGTATAAGAAAGCCACTGATTTCTGTACATTGACTTTGTATCCTGCCACGTTACTGAATTGCTGTATGAGTTCTAGTAGTTTGGGGGTGGAGTCTTTTGGGTTTTCCATATAGAGTATCATGTCATC
>PISX010027473.1:0-22933 GCA_004024625.1 Mellivora capensis | reverse complement strand
ATTGAAGCAGTGATCAAAAACCTCCCAAAAAACAAGATCCCAGGACCTGATGGATTCCCTGGGGAATTCTACCAAACTTTCAAAGAAGAAATAACACCTATTCTCCTGAAGCTGTTTCAAAAAATTGAAGCTGAAGGAAAACTTCCAGACTCTTTTTATGAAGCCAGCATTACCCTGATCCCCAAACCAGGCAAAGACCCTGTGTCTTTTGATTGGGGCATTTAGCCCATTAACATTCAGGGTAACTATTGAGAGATATGAATTTAGTGCCATTGTATTGCCTGTAAGGTGAGTGTTACTATATATTGTCTCTGTTCCTTTCTGATCTACTATTTTTAGGCTCTCTCTTTGCTTAGAGGACCCCTTTCAATATTTCCTGTAGAGCTGGTTTGGTGTTTGCAAATTCTTTCAGTTCTTGTTTGTCCTGGAAGCTTTTTATCTCTCCTTCTATTTTCAATGATAGCCTAGCTGGATATAGTATTCTTGGCTGCATGTTTTTCTCGTTCAGTGCTCTGAATATATCATGCCAGTTCTTTCTGGCCTGCCAGGTCTCTGTGGATAAGTCTGCTGCCAATATAATATTTTTACCTTTGTATATTACAGACTTCTTTTTCCGGGCTGCTTTCAGGATTTTCTCTTTGTTGCTAAGACTTGTAAATTTTACTATTAGGTGATGAGGTGTGGACCTATTTTTGTTGATTCTGAGGGGGGTTCTCTGCACCTCCTGGATTTTGATGCTTGTTCCCTTTGCCATATTAGGGAAATTCTCTACAATAATTCTCTCCAATATACCTTCTGCTCGCCTCTCTCTTTCTTCTTCTTCTGGAATCCCACTTATTCTAATGTTGTTTTGTCTTATGGTGTCAGTTATTTCTCGAATTCTCCCCTCATGGTCCAGTAGCTGTTTGTCCCTCTTTTGCTCAGCTTCTTTATTCTCTGTCATTTGGTCTTCTATATCACTAATTCTTTCTTCTGCCTCATTTATCCTAGCAGTAAGAGCCTCCATTTTTTATTGCACTTCACTAATAGCTTTTTTTATTTCAACTTGGTTAGATTTTAGTTCTTTTCTTTCTCCAGAAAGGGCTTTTATATCTCCAGAGAGGGTTTCTCTAATATCTTCTATGCCTTTTTTGAGCCCGGCTAGAACCTTGAGAATCGTCATTCTGAACTCTAGATCTGTCATATTACCAATGTCTGTATTGATTAGGTCCCTGGCCTTCGGTACTGCCTCTTGTTCTTTTTTTTGTGGTGAGTTTTTCCGCCTTGTCATTTTTTCCAGATAAGAGTATATGAAGGAGCAAATAAAATACTAAAAGGGTGGCAAAGACCCCAGGAAAATGCCCTTTAACCAAATCAGAAGAGACCCCAAAATCGTGGGGGCGGGGGAGAAAGGGGATAAAAAGAAGTTCAGAAAAAAAATAAATTAAGTAAAGAAAAAGAAACAAATAAAGAAAAAAGATAAAAAAGAAAAATATATATATATATTAGCCTGGTGACTAGAACAGGGTCACCCACTTAATTGTGAGGTATTTTGGTCTCTTAGAAGAAAGTACCTCTCAAAATTTTAAAGAATGAAAAATGTATATAAGAGTAAACACAGTGGGGATGCCTGGTTGGCTCAGTTGGTTGGACGACTGCCTTTGGCTCAGGTCATGATCCCAGAGACCTGGGATCGAGTCCTGCATCAGGCTCCCAGCTCCATGGGGAGTCTGCTTCTCCCTCTGACCTTCTCCTCGCTCATGCTGTCTCACTGCCTCTCTCTCAAATAAATAAATAAAATCTTTAAAAAAAATAAAAGATTTTAAAAAAAGAGTAAACACAGTGAAGGGATGGAATATGCCTATAAAGATGAAAAACAAATTTTTTTTAATTTCTAAAAAAAAGGAGTTGATTAAGTTGATTGGGAGAATAAAGAAAAAGAAAGTGGAGAGAATTTGCTCAGGCTGGAGACTAGAGCAAGCCTGGAGCTAGATTTAGGGTGTTTTTTGATCCACTAGAGGAAGTTGTACCCCAAATTTTTTAGAATAAAAAACCCTTATGTCAATACAAAAATAAAGTTAAATACTATGAAGGATAAAATATGACTATAATAATGAAGGTTCAAAAAAGATTATTATTTTTTTGGAAAAGGTATTGTTAAGATAAACTAGTTAAAAAATGTTAAAAAAAGAAAAGGGTAAAAGTTTTAAAAATTTAGCAGAAAAAGAAAAAAAATAAAATTAAAGAAAAAATTGAAATAACTGCAAGACTAAAGAATCATGGGGAGAAAGCCAGGAATTCCGCGCTTTGCTTTCTCCTCCTCTGGAGTTCCGCTGCTCTCCTTGTTAAGTGAACTTGGTCTTGGCTGGATTTCTTTTGATCTTCTGGGGGAGGGGCCTGTTGTAGTGATTCTCAAGTGTCTTTGCCCAAGGCAGAGCTGCACCGCCCTTACCAGGGGCCGGGCTAAGTAATCCGCTCGGTTTCGCTTTCAGGAGCTTTTGTTCCCTGAAAGCTTTCCGTAGAGTTCCGGAGGACAGGAATGAAAATGGCAACCTCCCAATCTCCGGCCCAGAGGAGCCAAGATTTCGGGGCCCCACTCTTCAGTGCGCCCTCAGAGAAAAGCCCCGGCCACTCCCGTCTCCCTCGCCTCTACTGTGCAGAAGCTTTTTATCTTGATGTAGTCCCAATAGTTCATTTTTGCTTTTGTTTCCTTTGTAGGAAGGGAATTTAAAACAACTATAAATTAATATGTTAAGGACTCAAATGGGAAAAAAATAAATAACATACAAAAAGAGATGGGTAATAGAATCAGAAAGATAGAAATTCTATAAAAGAATAAATGGGAAATTCTAGAAGTTAAAATTCCACAATAAAATATTGTAGCAGAAATAATAATTTTGATGGTTTCATTAGTAGACTGGATAAGCCTGAGGGGAAAAATCAGTTAGTTTGAAAACAAGTCACTAAAAACTTCCTAAACTAAAATGAAAGAAAATAATTTAATAAAATAGAACAGAACACTCAAGAACTATGGGACCATTTCAAAGGGTGTAACATCGGCACAGGTGGGATACCAGAAGGAGAAGAAAGAGAATAGAACAGAAGAAACATTTGAAGTGATAAAAGCAGAGACCTTTACAAAATATATGACAGACACAAACCACAGATCTAAAAATTCAGAGAATACAAAGCAGGTGAAACACTCCCCACAAAAAACCCTCACAATTACACTTAGACATATCATATTAAAACTTTAGAAAAACCAAAGACAAAAAAATCTTGAAAGAAATCATATTATTCCCAATTTCTAAAAACCAGAAAACACCTACATGTCCTTCAATAGTGAATGGATAAGTAACGGTACATTAATATAATGGGATATTATTCAGCAATTGAAAAAACTCAAACTATAAAACACATGAATGAATCTTAAAAATGCACGTTTCCACGATTCACAGACCTGTACCCCTAGGGCTAAAAATACATTATATGTTTATAAAAAAATTAAAAAATGCATGTTTCCTAAGTGAGAGAAACCAGCCTGGAAAGTCTGCACATTATATGATTCCAAAGTTATGTAATATTCTGGAAAAGGCAAAAAAAAGATGTTTGAAAGATGTTTGGCAGGGTTTCTGGTGAGGAAGGGCAGGAAGGTGGAGAGTGTTGAGTAAGGGAAGCACAGGGGATTTGTTAGAATGATGAATGCCTTCTATGTGATACTGTAATGGTGGATGTGTGACACTATGCATTTGTCTAAACCTATAAAACTTTATGACATAGAGTGAATCTTAATATATGCAGATAAAAAATCATTTAGGAAGTCAGGGGATCGCAGAAAAGAATGCAGACTGTGGCAAGGAAATCTAACTGTATTATCAAAATATGAAACAACTGAAAGGAGTGTGGGAAAAAGAGGCTGACATAAGTCAACTTTGGCAATGGGTAAAGTCTGTAACACTAAAGCAAAATGAAATGTACATAAGCACTGTATTCTAGTTAGTAAATTTTTGTTCCATGGGCATACAGATTAACGATTCTGATACTGCTATACATGTATACTGGCATTGAACAATGAATTAACTAAATGGATGGTGCATAGTGGGAACCACATTTCTCACATTGAAGTGGGAATTTACAGATAAGCAAGGAAAAGAGACCAGAATGATCCATGTACAAATTAATTAGAGTCAGAGACATGGGTATAAACTCATGTTTAATTTAGATACAGATGGTTACATATAGATAGATACAGGTTTGTATAAATACACATATTTACTTTCTGTTTTATGTGAGAGGGCCTGCAATCAATGACACCCCAGTAGCATCAGCACACCTAGCACCCAAACATTGGTTTCTAATACTATTTTCTAATAAAAGGAATCAGGGCTCCCTGGGAAAATTGCTGATTTTAGGACATGGAACAGAAATTATACAAAATGAGCCTGAAGAATCTTGTAGTGTCAGAAAGTAGGAAAATACTAAAAACAATCCCTACAATGATGGAGGTATGTCAAAGGGATATAATTGTCAAATATAAGAGCTCCCAATGTCGAAAGCTGGAATGCTTTAGCTATAAACTAAAGGAGTATTAGATTACAACCCAGAATATAAAATACCCATGAGTTTGTACTCATATAAATAAATGATGGAATGAATCATGATATGAGAAAGACATGACAGATCTGTACAGAATTTCAAATAATTTATATAGATGCTTCACTTTCAAATTACTCCCCATTAAGCATGGACTGCACATAGGGACTTTCTTCCAAAGAGTACAGTATGAAAAGATGGGAGTGAGGAGAGTAACTTTGCAGCAGAGAAACCTGACAAATACTACTGCAGCCAGGTAATCAAGGTTAATACCTACAGTGATAATTAATGGGATAGTGTGTACACTTATTGTGATGTGATGCGAATGGCACTCCTAATAGCCTTTAATCCCAGTTTACTCATGAGAAAAACTGTATAGAAAAATTTCAATTCGGAGACAATCTACAAAATACTTGACCTATATCCCTCAAAACTGCCAAGATCATCTGAAATGAGGAAAGTCTAAGAAACCATTACAGCCAGGAAGAGGTTAAGGAGACATGATGACTATATACAATATGGTATCTTTGCGGGGATATCATGGAACAGGAAAATAATATTAAATTAAAACTAGAAACTTTGAATGGGCTTTAGTTAATAACATATCAATTTTGTTCTTTAATTGAACAAATACACAGTAATAATGTAACGTGTTAAAAATAGGAGAAGACTGGGGCGCCTGGGTGGCTCAGTGGGTTGAAGCCTCTGCTTTTGGCTCAGGTCATGATCCCAGGGTCCTGGGATCGAGCCCCGCATCGGGCTCTCTGCTCAGCAGAGAGCCTGCTTCCTCCTCTCTCTCTGCCTGCCTCTCTGCCTCCTTGTGATCTGTCAAATAAATAAATAAAACCTTTAAAAAAATAGAAGACTGGTATGGATTATTTGAGAACTCTACTATCTGCAATTTTTGTAAATTTATAAGTGTCCTAAGATGTAAGGAAAAAAATATTTTTAAAAATCACAGTGAATTTACTCATGAAACAATTTGGGTCTGGGGCTTCTGTGGGGGATAATTGGTCTTTGACAATTTTCTCATTGTCTTATGTGGTAATTGGTTTGGTTACGTATTTTATCTTTGCGTTGTGGGAGTTAATTTTGGTAATTTTTATTGTAGAAAATAAAATTCAAAATTCCAAGTTTTCAAGTTTGTATGGAGCACAAAAGGATTCTGAGGAATGCTGTCAGGGTCAGCCCCATAAGCTCCCAACTCAATTCCTGGGCTGTTTATAGCTCCTCCAGAGGAGGCAACTAAATCCCTCACCTACAAGCTCTGTTTCACTCTTTTCTGAACTGTTGTTGCTTAGAGCAGAAATCCTAGCAGCAATTTCAGTTCTTCCATTCCAGATTTGCTTTCCTCTCCAGTTACACATTTGTCTTATAACCCGGTGCCCCAAGTTCCTACATCAACTCTGTAGCACTACCTCCACCTTCCCTGGCAATGCATCAGTACCTTGGACTGCACTGGCTTTTTCTGGCCTCTGTTGGACTCCTTTGCCTAGACTTTTGTGGAGGTGGACCTCTATACAGATACCCACCTCATGCTAACTTCATTATCCTAAGCCATTCCTTGTCTTGCTCTGGTATCATCCTGTTTCCTAGACCTCCTCCATGACACCTTTTTAAATTTACTACCAGGGGACCATTCTTTGGAGTCTTCTCCACATCCTTCTAATTGTTAAGTGATAACCCCTGGAGTTATGAAACATGACAGTAACCATCCCTTCCTCCTCCCAAGGAACTCTTTCTGGCTCTCAAGAACTTTCACGTCAATCCTGATAAATGAATCATTATTTTATACCAGCATAAGCAAGGGTCCTTCCTGATGATTTTTGCAAGGTAAAAGGATAATTCTTTCCATCCAAAAATTTCTTTTTTTTCTGTTCCTGCCTTTGATATGAATTTATAATTCCAGATGTCTGTGCTAGACAGGCGTTTCTTGGGGTTTACGTGCACAAATTTCCCTTTCAACAGAAGGGGCCTTAGCAACTAGCAACAGAGAAGAGAAATTTAAGAAAATGCTGCTAAAGCGCAGAGGCTAAAACAGATTGATTTCAATTTCCAAGCTGCCCTCTGCAGCTGACCACCAATATATTTGCCTGTCCAGGGACACTTGAAGAAATTTAGCATTTTGTTTGGGCTTTGGTTTGTTTGGTTTGTTTGGGCAAGGATTCTGAGATCATTGCCTTAATAGAAGACACACACCCAGGAGAATGACTATAAAACTTCTTTAGCAAAAGAATTTCTACAAAATGTTTTTCGTAAGAGACAGCATTGCTTTCAAAGCAAAGTACTTTTTAAAAAATATTTTATTTGGGACGCCTGGGTGGCTCAGTTGGTTAAGCGGCTGCCTTCGGCTCAGGTCATGACCCCAGCGTCCTGGGATCGAGTCCCACATCGGGCTCCTTGCTCGGCAGGGAGCCTGCTTCTCCCTCTGCCTCTGCCTGCCACTCTGTCTGCCTGTGCTTGCTCTCTCTCTCTCTCTCTCTGTCAAATAAATAAATAAAATCTTTAAAAAATATATTTTATTTATTTGTCAGAGAGAGCGAGCACAAGCAAGGGGAGCAGCAGGCAGAGGGAGAAGCAGGTTCCCCACAGAGCAAGGAGCCTGATGAGGAACTCGATTCCAGGACTCTGGAATCATGACCTGAGCTGAAGGCAGATGCTTACCCAACTGAGCCACCCAGGCATCCCAGCAAAGTACTTTTTAAACAGAAAAAGTGAAAACATTTTAAACAGTTCTTTTGTTGTTGTTGTTGTTAAGATTTTATTTATTTGGCAGAGAGAGAGAGAGTGAGAGGGGGAATACAAGCAAGGAGAGTGGGAGAGGGAGAAGCAGGCTCCCTGCTGAGCAAGGAGCCCGATGTGGGACTCGATCCCAGGACGCTGGGGTCATGACCTGAGCCTAAGGCAGCCGCTTAACCAACTGAGCCACCCAGGCGTCCCTTAACAGTTCTTATTTCAATGTTACCAATTCCCCTTTAGGTTCAGGCTGTAATGTGAGAAGATTTGAGATCAGTGGGGTAGAGGAGATCTTTTGGCTATTAGTGTTATTAATGGAGACCAGAATAGCTGCCTAAAGAGATGGTAGGTTCCATGGTACATAAGGGGTGAAGAGGCGTGGTTAGGCAGGTGTCTGTATTGAGCATATATTGACGTCCTGTGGAGGGGATTGCTGTGCCAGGTGACCTTTACTGATTGGTTTCTGGAGTCTTTTAAAAGCCCACAATTCTTGATTTTATATTACAAGAATTCAAAAGGAGTAGAACATCAGTGAAGGCTGATAAAACTGGGGAAAATTCTTAAGTGAAGTAGAACTGGAAGTGCTGGAGCATAATCCAGTCCAGAATCTTGTCTGAAACAGAGCAAACTGGAGGAATTTTTTAAGATACAGATTTGCGAGCCTTACTCCTCTACAATCTACTCCTCCCCTCCCTCCGAGTAACCTAGGACTAACCTGAATTAAGATCCACCTTTAAATCTGTGTGTTCACTAGAAGCTTGGGTTTGAAAATTGGCTGAATGCCTGGGTCACAGCATGAGGGCCATTAGGTGCTCAGGGGCTGTCCCAGAGATGGGTTGGAGATGGAGTTTAGGCATGAGCAGGAAGCTGTGGCTCTAAGGAGAAGAATGTGGAGGTAGGAAATACTGGGTGTGTAAAAATCTGTTTTTCTAGTGGAGCTACATACATCCATGGGAAAGGAAAATGTCTGTGATGTCTGAAGAACATTTTCAGGATCTAGTTCCCCAAATGTGGTACAGCAGCCCAAAGCCTACACCTGCAGGTCAATAATCTTAATGAAACCGGTCTATGGGATGAACTTTCAAACTTGCCACTATCTGAAATACAGAAGGCCTTATCCACCCTGGACATTTTTGGCTCAATACTTGTTGTGTTCTCTCTCATTGAAAGGTGTGGTTGCTCTAATTCCTAGCTCAGATAGCTCTGGCTGGGGACTGCTAGACATGTATCTTGGCTCACCTGATGCTTTTTTTAGTTTTGGATGTTCAGAGTGTAAAGTGCTTAATCCAGCAGACATTTAAATATGTAAATCTGGAGCTAAGAAGATCATGTGTCACCCTCGCGAACTTGGACAATTACTTTATCAAATTATTTTATTAATAGAGAGGGGTGCTATGTTGCTGATAGATTTCATTGTGTCCTCCTGTCGTTCCAGTCAGAATCCTCTCTGGAATTTTTCCCCTTACCTTCTCATGGCTCTCTATCATGCAGCAGGGCTCTTGTATAGAACTTTCAACAGCATGAGTCAGTAGAGAGAGAGTTAACCCCACTTGCTGTGGTCTTTAAATATTATTTTATATGCTTCCTGTAGGCCTGGTGCTCTCACCTCCTCCTGTTAATCAAAAATTATATTATCGTCTCACTTAGCCAATATGCAAAGCACTCACTCTTCCGTCCCCAGACACACGTCACTTCCCTAGTTCAGGGCCTCTCCCGAAGCTGGTGCTCAGCTGTTGAATAATTTCATGACTTCAGTGCTACAGTGGCCACTTGTAAAAGCCACGTTTACGTTTTCTCAGAAAAACAAACTGCAATTTAGGTACACTATCACTAGATGGAACTAGTCTGTTAGAACAACTTGAGGTCAAGTCCAAAAATTTGAGCTCTGGGTAGTTGCAGGTAAATAAGTACACTGTTCAGACTTTTTCTGGGATCATAAATCTTTCTTTCTTAAATAATCTTTTTTAAACTGTTGTTAAACTGTCTTAAACTGTAATAAATAACCTTTCTTAAAACTGCTGAATTCCAATTTAGACAACAGAATAGATAATTCTTTTAAATGCAATAGATGCCCAGAGTCTGTTACTTTCTTTATTGATCTCTTCCTTTCCCTTCATCGGCTCAACTGGAATCTTAAAGTCAAAGTCTCTTCCAACAGGTACTTTCCATTCAGACTTGGAACTGCTTTGACGTCAAAGCCCCCCACACACTTATCCCTCAATGGCTAGCAAACACCAAACTGTTGATCTCAGCCACAGGCTGTCTATTCACTTTGCCTCTACTGTTTGAACTAATTATAAGGAACAAACTCTTTGCCCACTAAGGAAGAAAAATGAGCTTCACAGAGGTGTGATGGTGTTGAAAGGGTACAAACTACCCCCTTCTCTAGTCTCTTTTCCTTAAATCAGAAAAGATACTTTCTTACTTGACACCTTCTAGATTCTCTCCTCCCATCAGTTCTCTGAACCCGCTGGGGGCTGCTGGCTTAATTTCCACAATAGCTGCAGTTAATTAGTATCCCAGGGTAACTGACTTCCCTTAGCAACAGAGGTAACAATGGCTTCAGCTCACAAATTATCTTAGCTACAGTTTTCTTCTACTGATAAAAACATATTCAACAATATTCAAACACAGGTTTCAAACAAAAATTAATCTGATGTCCACTCATCAACAAATATTTATCAAGCTTCTTTTGCATGCAAATCACAGCACTGGCCATTGGCTATATAAAGTTGAATCAGCTATGGTCCTTTCTCTTGGGGAACTCAAAAAGAAACTGGAAAGAAAAGATATGAACTAAAATATGTCTACTACAAGATAGTATTAAATGTGTGGCTTGGTTTGAAGACCTGAGGATATCTGAGGAAGGTGAATGTCTCTGGGGCTGGGGAAGGTGGGTCCTGAGCTTGAAAGCCCAGCTATGGAGACTGACAGACTTGAAATCAAACTCTAACTTTGCCACTAGCTGTGTCATGTCTGGCAAGTTACTTAAACTTTCTGAACTTCAGTTTCCTTTTCTATAAATGGGGAAGACTGAAGCCCACCTCAAAAGGCTTATGTACAGGTTAAAAATTATACAGATAAAGCACTTAGTACATTGCCTGACCAACATTTCCTCTTTTCATTGGTAACTCAGTCTCAAAGGCTCAATAGGCTTCAGCTAGGTGAAGAAGAAAAGGATGGAATTGCCATTTGGAAAGAAGTACATCAAAATACCTAGGGCAACTGGGACAGACTGGGAAGGGAAGGCAATGGAAGTTAGTTTAGAGTGAGAGGCTTGGAGTAAGGGGCAATTGGATTGGAAAGATAGCTGAGATTTTTGTCACGAGAACTCTCACTTAAAAGACAGAGCTGGAAGTGACCTTTAGAAGTAATCTTATGGCCCAGGCTCTTCATTTGATTGATGAAGTATCTTTCCTTTTATTGTTTCTAAGTCAGAGGACTTTTTTCACTGTGAAATAAAATTTTATTTTCAATTTAAATGAAAAAATGAATCGTTTCAAACTTCTAGGAAGTTCCCTCTCAGGAGAGCTATTGATATGTGGACAACTATACCCTTCTCAGAGACACTAACAGAGAAAGACTCCTTGACCTGGACTAGGCCATGTGCTTAACTGAAAAAAAAAAATGTTGGAGGTGATGAAGAAGAGGTGATGAAAGAATAGGTTGCTGCTTCTTCAGTTTCCCAAGAAATCCCAGGCTTGCATGACCCCCAAAGCCATCTTTACTTTCTATCTAAATCAAGGAGAATGTCTGATGGTTCTTGATTATTATCTTGTCATTATTATCACTGTAAATGATGATAAATATCTGCACTTGAATTTACATAGTACTTCTTGCCTTTTCAAAGAACACTAAAGTCTGTTCTCTCATTTTCTTCTCACACTAGACATGGAGTTAACAATCCCCACTCTCACCCCCACATGCCACCTCCATTCTATAGATGAAGAAAATGAGGCCTAGCATTGTCTGTAATTGGAAGTAGAGCCTATGTAGGAGAAAGTGACTAAGGATCATCTATGAGATGTTCAAACTTCTGCCTCTGGGAAGCATTGTTCCTCATCATCCTTCCCTGGACATCTCTTGGATATTATACATTCTTACCAGTAGCCTTCCTACTCCTACAGATCATCAACAATCATCCAAAAATCCTGGGGCCAGGCACAGTGTTTGGGCTTTTTTCCCACATCTAACCATTCCACAGCATATAACAAGTTCTTGACAAATTTCCAATGAGAAAAAGACTAGCAAAAACCAAATGCCCTCCATCTGTGACTTGATGTGGCCAAGCATAAGCTCATTTCAAAGGTTGCACCTTAGAACAGTCATGAGGCTCAACCCCCCCAACCCTCACCCCAAGTCCATCTGGTCTTTTTTCCTCCCATAGTTAAGACAATCTTCTTAGAATCTTTTTACGAGCAAAGGAAAACATCATTATTACAATTCAGTCCCTTACAGAAGAAACCCCATTGATACATGTATATCAAATATATATTTGAGGTTTTTTGTTTGTTTCATACTGAGCATACCAACATTAGGCTACTATATTTATCTGGTTTTTCCCCATATTTGTGAGACTATAGAACTCATCAGCTTTTACTTTTATTTTTTTAAAGATTTTGTGTATTGGGACACCTGAGTGGGTCAGTCAGTTAAGTGTCTGCCTTCAGCTCAGGTCATGATCCCAGCATCCTGGGATCGAGTCCCGCTTCTGGCCTCTGTTCAGCAGGGAGCCTGCTTCTGCCTCTGCCTGCCATTTCTCCTGCTTGCATTCTATCTCTCTGACAAATAAATAAATAAAATTTTAAAAATAAAAAAATATTTTAAAGAGAGAGCACAAGGAGGGGGAGTGGCACGCAGAGGCAGAGGGAGAAGTAGGCTTTCTGCTGAGCAGAGAGCTCAATGGGGGTTCGATCCCAGGACCGTGGGATCATGACCTGAGCTGAAATCAGACACTTAAACAACTGAGTTATACCCAGGCACTGTTCCCCCATGTCCCTCCATTAGCCTTTAAAGAGAAATCAAATACCAAAC
Source organism: Mellivora capensis (assembly GCA_004024625.1). Lineage (NCBI taxonomy): Eukaryota > Metazoa > Chordata > Mammalia > Carnivora > Mustelidae > Mellivora > Mellivora capensis. Next base: position 10,591 of record PISX010027473.1, on the reverse strand, counting down.
AAAATTCCACATTCTCAGGGTGCCTGGGTGGCTCAGTCCTTTAAGCAACCGACTCCCGATTTTGGCTCAGGTCATGATCTTATGGTTGTAAGATTAAGCCCTGTCTCTGGCTCTGCACTGGACATAGAACCTGCCTGGGATTCTCTCTCTACCTCTCCCTCTGCCTCTACTCCCTGCCTTTCTGAAAAAAAAAAAAACACCTTCTACAAAAGTATCAATGGAAATAATTTCCCAAATATATATAATTTTTAATATCTGGGTATCTATTAATAAATTGACATTTATTGAGTATCTACTAAGTGCCATGTACATTGCTTATATACCTCATTTAATTCCCCATACCGATGAAGGAGGGATTATTATGTCCATTTCATCAGTGAGGAAACTAGGGGTCAAAGATGGTAAGCCATTTACCACACATTTACAGTACAGAGCTACTAAGAGGCAGATCTGGGGCTTTAATCCAAGTCTTCTCACTCCAGAACCAATGCTTTTCTTAATATACAACACAATAAGTACAGGAGCTTGATCCAAAAGTAAAGTTAATTTTTAGAAAAGAACTTAGTAAGCAAATATTTGTGAATTAGAGAACATCCAAATTTTGGATCCAAATCACTTGGCCACCTAAAAAATAAAGGACTTTATTAATCAAAAGAATTCCACTTAAACTTATTATCTAAAGTGATTAGTAAGAATGGCATTTCCCCAACTCCAAATAATAAAATCAATTTGGGAACTTTCCCAATAATTTGAACTCAAAACACTAATCTTAAGAGAAAGCCTATATATCAAAACTCATTGTAGTATGACACATATAACTGACTCCTAATTATCAATTTCTATTAAACTGATTTTTCTTCTAAAACAGAGTCAGAAAGCTAAAAGCCCTTCAAATCCATTGAGCCTCTTGCATCTTATTTAAGAAGTTTCATTTTTCAAGCCAAAGTCCAGAAGACAAAACAAGCTTATTTAATTCACACCCAGAACTGTAATTGTTCTGCTCAAGCCAATGTCTAAGTGCCTGTATTAAGGGCTTCCCACTGACCAGAAAGTGTTAATTCATCAATCCATGAAACTTTCTTTTGTACTTTTTAAAAAAATTTTCATTTCTTTTCAGCGTAACAGAATTCATAGTTTTACACCACACCCAGTGCTCCATGCAATGCGTGCCCTCCACAATACCCACCACCTGGCTCCCCCAACCTCCCCCCCCCCCGCCCCTTCAAAACCCTCAGGTTGTTTTTCAGAGTCCATAGTCTCTTTTGTACTTTTAAGCTACTGCTCATCTTCCTCTTTGTTAGGGTTGCCTATAGAACAGAACATGCCCAGGGGTGCCTGGGTGGCTAAAAATTTTCCAAATTTAGGACACCTGGGTGGCTCAGTCAGTTAAGTGTCTGCCTTCAGCTCAGGTCATGATCCTAGGGTCCTGAGATTGAGCCCCACATTAGGCTCTCTGCTCAGCGGGGAGCCCGCTTCTCCCTCTCCCTCTGCCTGCCACTCCTCCTGCTTGTGCTCTCTCTGTGTCAAGCAAATAAATAAAATCTTAAAAAAAAAAACAATAGAACATGCTCAGTAAAATTTAAATTTCAGATAAACAACAAATAACCTCTAGGTAAGTATGTCCTGTGCAGTGATTAGGACAAAATTTATTTGAAATTAAAATTTAATAAGACTTCCTGTATTTTTATTTATTAAATCTGGTAAGCTTACTCTTGATTTATTATAAGTATCCCCAGGATTTCATGTCTAAACTATTATACTTTTAAAATGCATTATTTGTTTTTGTGGGATGATGTGTGTATGTAAATGCCTCTCAAAATAAAGGTTCTAGAGCACTCTCAATCTTGAGACAGCAGTAAACAATCACTGTAATAATGTATCTTTTAACTGTTAAAATATATATGCTTATATATAATTTGTAATTATATATATATATATAGTTTAGTGTGAGACTACCCAAGACAATTCATTTTTTAAATATTTTATTTATTTACTTGAGAGAGAGAGAGCACAGGGGGAGAGGGAAAGGCAGACTAACCACCTTAACCAACTAAGCCACCCAAGTGCCCCTAGACAAGACAAAGTAAGAGAAAAGTAAGTGGCTGGAGGTAGAGGGAGTGTGAGGAAAACTTTCATATGCCATCTATTAAAAGGCATTATAAATCCATACCAATTTAAAAAGTTTGGTATGTGAGTAAATAAATTAATGCCATGGCATTGAGATTGCCCAACTTATCACAAAATAAATTCTAGAAGTATTAAGGAGTTAAATGGAAGAGGTGATTGTAAAGGTACCAGGAGAAAACATGGAAAAATTATATGCAATCTTGAAGTGGAAAAGATCTTTCTAAGGAAGATGCAAAGCCCAGAAAACAAAAAGAAAAAGTTTGATAAATCTGACTACATACAAAATGAAAAAATTTTTGGCATGGAAATTCAATAAACCAAGTTGAAAAGCAATTTAGAAAAACATCTTCAATACATCTGACTCACAATGGATTGTTAATCTGTAAAGATCTCTCACAAATCAATAGATAAAAAAGAAAAGGCATAAATAGAAAGATGAATAAAGGCCATAAACACACAGTTTACTAAAAAGACAACAACACACGGCCAAGAAATACACAGAAAAAGGTGTTTAACTTTATAAATAATTAAGGCAATGTAAATGAAAACAATAATGAAACATTGTTTTCCTCCATCAGGTTGGAAAAGATTGAAAGTTAAGTAACACCTGGTATTGGTAAGAATAAAGAGATGGGCATTTGTAGCTTATACACAGGATTATAAATTGGTGCAAACTCTTTGGAGGGTGTAATTTTGCAATATATATGAATATGAAAATAGCATTTATTCCTGACTCAAAAAATCCCATATTAGAAATTTATTTTATGAAAATACTTGCACAAGTATGTAAAAGTATATATATATACAACATTCACCACAACACTGTATCAATGGAAAATTAGGATTGAGCTAAATGTCTATTATTGCAGGATGGAATAATTAAATAATGTATATTCATATGTAGACATAATATTCAGTCAAGAAATAAAAGCAATTTACATGTGCTAAGATAGAATGCTTTCCAAGTTTAACTTGTTGAGATTAAAGAGAAAGTACAACAGAGTATATGACATCCTTCTTTTTATGATAAAGAAAGATGTATATATGTATGTATGTTTGTATGTGCGGGGGTAGACTATCTTCCATTGTTATATACATTTTGTACTCTTTGAAGCTTTTTGTATAAAGTGCATGTATTACTTTTTCAATAAAATTCCAAATCTATAAAATATACCTATTTTGCGCCTTTTTTTTTTTTTAGAGCTTGCTTATCTCATCTCTCATTTCTTCTCTTGTTCTTATCTCAAGGCCTATTTACCAGTTATCACTGTTGTTCCAGGCTAATTGGTGGCTTGGTCCCTTTCATAACATAGTCCAGCAATCAGCACTTTAATTTCCTTGTACCAGAAAGGCCCTCACTTGATATTAACATCCAGGAAAGTAATTTTCCCAAAACCCCAAAATCCCAGGGGGCAGAACGTACTCCTCAAACCATGAAGTATATTTGCATTTCTTAGATACTAACAATCAATTATATCCATAACTCTTGGGCTCTTTTTACTGACTCTCCAGCAGGTGCTGCTGTCCTCAGTACCTTCATCAAGGTTGTTACCCTATCCTGAAATGCTCTCCCTAGCTTAGCTGATGCTACAAATTTTACCCATTCCTCAAGACTCAAGTCCCATTTTTTCATGACTGAAAAAGGTTGATTTTCATGATTACATCAGCCCTGCTAAGAACACTGTTCTCTTCTTTCTCTAACTTTCTGTCCTACTTTCATAAAAAAGATAATGAATAATCCAAGCAATACTTTCATAAAACATTTTCTTAAATATAACCAATATATAGGAATTAACTATATTATGGTATCTAAATGGCACTGGTTTTAGAGTTAAACAGAACAGGTTCAAATTTTTTTCTCTAACTTTTATAAACCTTTACAAAAATTACTTAAACTTTCTGTATCTAACTTTCTCCATTTTAAAACTGTGGATAAAGATTCTCAGCATCACTCACCATCAGGGAAATGCAAATCAAAGCCACAATGAGATATCATCTCACACCTGTCAGAATGGCTAGAATAAAAGACAAGAAATAGTGAGTGTTGGTGAAGATGAGCAAAAAAAGAACATTCAAGCCCTGTTGGTCGGAATGTAAATTGGAAGAGCCACTGTAGAAAAGAGGATGGAAGGTCCTCAAAAAAATTAAGACTACAAAGACCATATGATCTAGTCATTTCACTACTGGGCATTTACCCAAAGAAAATGAAAACACTAATTTCAAAAGATACATACATCCCTATGTTTATTGCAGCATTGTTTACAGTAGACAAGATATGGAAGCAACCCAAGTGTCCCTCAATAGATGAATGGATACAAGAAGATGTGGTATATATATGCAATGGAATATTACTCAGACATAAAAAGGATGAGATCTTGCCATTTGTCACAGCATAGATGGACTTAGTTTAAGTGAAATAAGTCAGACAAATACCATATAATTTATCTTATATGTGGATTCTAGAAAATAAACAAACAATAAGGCAGAAGCATAATCATAAATACAGAGAACAAACTGATGGTTGCCAGAGAGGAGCGAGGTGGGGAATATGCAAAATGGGTGAAGGGGAATAGGAGGTATAGGTTTCTAGTCATGGAATGAATAAGTCACAGGCATGAAAGGTACAGCATAGGGAATACCGTCAGTGGTATTGCAATAGTGTTTTATGATGACAGATGGTTAGCTGCATTTGTAGTGAGCATAGCATAATGTATGGAACTGTCAAATCACTATGGAACTAGTGTAACATTGTGCGTCATCTACACGTCAATAAAAATTTTTAATTAAAAATTGTGGATAATAATATCTACCATACATGGATATCATTGGTATGAAATGTAAAATGATTTGCACTATAACTGGTACATCATTAGATAATTAATCAATTACTCTTAGCTTAGAAGCATCTTCTTCTCTGACACATTTTCTTTACTATCACTGAGAAAAGACCAACAAACTTGGAGTTAATAAACCCCAGAATGAAATTTAAATTGTATGTTGTGGATTTCTTTCTTTACTTTGTCTATTTTTGTTTTCTTATCTTATTTCTTCTCCCTTTATTATCTCAAGGCCTGTTTGTGTTCTGACTCTACACTCATCATTTGTGTGATATTGGGCTAGGTGCTGAATTTTGTATAGCCCCAGTTTTCCCATCCTAAAACAGGGTTGATAATGCTGTCCTTAGAGGGTCATTGGGATATTTAAATGAGATTATATGATACATGTGAATGTGTAAAATGTAAAGTGGTAAAGTGCTATAACAACTTGAAATGTTCTTATTAAATGTTCATGTAGAGGGAGATTCTAAAGTGAACAAATCCTTTGGAGTCCCAGTGATTTATTTTGCACCTCAGATTAATGTGTTATTTCTAGTTGGTTCACAAGCCATATTTCCAGCTGCCATCCATCAACACTTTGGCTAGACTGTTCTTGGTTGCCTGTCTGTATGGAATTAGTCTTCTTAGCACAGTCTAGTCTTCTCCAGGCAAAACCCCTTCTTTCCAAGGACAGAGATCCCCTCACTGAGTATTTTCAACTAACAAACCCTCCTTTTAAAAAATCTCTCATTCTTTCTTCCTTCCTCATTTTTCTGTCTTAGAAGTGTTGAAACATTTTTAAAATTTATTCATTCATTTAACTAAGTTTACAAATATGTATTAGGCATCTACTGTATGTCAGATCTAGTGTTTAAGTTTTGAGGATACAAAGGTAAGTAAGGCACATTCCCAACATCAATAATTTCACATTTGAGTAGGGGAGAGATGTGTAAACAAATGTTTACTGTTCATTTTTTTTCATAAGTAATTGTCAAAATTTTTACCAACTACAGAGACAATAAGTTCAGGAAAAATTTCTTGAAAGAGGTGTCATTTACATTTTGAATGGTGAATATTACTTTAATAGACAGATACTGAAGGGAAGGATATTCCATGCGGAAGATACAGTGCATGAAGAGGTAGAAAGTTATGAAGCAGCACTGCTTAATTAGAGAATATATTACAAGATTACGAAGAGTGACATGAAAAGTGTTAGGAGATGAATCCTAGGCTAGATCATGGAATTCACTGTAGCCATGCAAACAGGTTTGGGTAGAGGGGACCACAAGAGGGTAGGGTTTCAAATAGAGGAGAGGAATAATACTCTATATCAGTGGTTGTCAACTCTCATTATGCATCGGAATCATCTAGGGATCTTCAAAACTGCATAAAGATGTGGATCATGTTTCATAATTTTATAATGTTGGGCATGTAATGGCAGTAAGTAATCAATATAAATGCATATACACATACATATAATATGTATTTCTGTCTTTTTTTTAATTTTTTTATTTGTCAGAGAGAGAGAGAGAGAGCGAGCACAGGCAGACAGAGTGGCAGCCAGAGGCAGAGGGAGAAGCAGGCTCCCTGCCGAGCAAGGAGCCCGATGTAGGACTCGATCCCAGGATGCTGGGATCATGACCTGAGCTGAAGGCAGCTGCTTAACCAACTGAGCCACCCAGGCGTCCCTAATATGTATTTCTGTCTTAGTCACTTCCAGCTGCTATAAAAAGATACCATAAACTGGGTGGCTTAAACAATGGAAATTAATTTCTCATAGTACTGGAAGCTTGAAAGTCCAAGATTAGGGTGCCAGCATAGTTGGGTTCTGGCAAGAGCCCTCTTCCTGGTTTGTATACCCACATGGTAGAAAGCAAACAGAAAGAGAGAATGCTCTCCTGTTTCTTATTATAAAGGGCACTAATTCCATCCATGATAAGTTTGTTCTCATGACCTAATGGCTTCTCAAAGTCTCCACTCCTAATACCATCACACTGGGTGTTAGATTTCAACATATGAGTAGGGGGGCACAAACATTCAGTATATCTATATATATCTATATCCATATCTATATCAACAGGGAAGGAGGAAGGGAGGGAGGGAGTAAGCAAATGTGGTAAAATGTTAGCAAAGAGTGACTGTAGGTGAAGAGTGTATAGGCATTTATTGTACTTCTGGAAAGGCTTAAAATTTTTCAACATAAAGAGATGGTAATTGCCCCAAATTGTATACATAGAAATGGTTAAAATGGCAAATATTAAGTTATGTATATACTCCACAATAAAAAATTAAAGAAAAAATATACAGTTTACATGTATGAGGACAAAGAAAAATAATCAAATAGACAGAAAACTCAAGCTTGGGTATAAGAAAACAGGAGTAAATGGATAGGAGCTGAAAAGGTGGGTAATAAAATCAAGACAGTAACTAATATCAAGAGAATGGAATGATGAGTGGAAATTAATAATTTCATAGTACTTCTTGGAAACTCAGAATATCAACAATACATATACAAGATGATTTGTCATGACAACAATTGATGTGAAATGCCCTTGGGTTTTTCACTTGCTCATAGGATGATGTGAGGCAAGGGTGGGGACACAGTTGCTAAATAAAATCATACAAGTTGAGCTCTCAAGAATAGAATATAAATGTCTAAGAATAGAGGCTTGTGTCCAACAGTTCTTTATATGTGCCAAGCCAAACATTGTGTTAACTGAAAAAGAGAAACATGCCTACCAAAGAGCCATCAATATGGGGAAAGCTTTAAAAACTCATTTCATCTGAGACATGGGTGAGTGTGTTGTGTCTAAACAGTGGTCTGCTTAAGAAGGGTTTCCCAGAGAAGATGAAACAGGTGGGTAGGTGAATAATCTGTGTTGCTTACCCAGAAACCAAGAAGGTAAGAGTTAGAGGCTGAATAATCCATAGGGTTCTTAAGAACCAGGCCCAAAGGGTTAAAAATACAAAGTTCTCAAGAGCCTGGGTAGCAGTTGTGAGGCAGGCCCACTGCAGCTGCTGCTCAGGTTTTGGCTCTACAGTCCTCTCCCACTGTCTGCCAAAGCCTGGGGAGGACCTGAGAATCTAGAGATTAAAAGACATAAAAGGAACATGAAAACTCCTTTCAAAATCTATAGGTCTGAGTGGCAATTATTATTATGCCCAGTTTACAGATGAGGAAACTAGAACTTAAAAAGTTTAGGTAACTGGCCAATAGTCACATTGCTAAGGAATGGCAGAAATAGAATTCAAACTCAGGTTATCATTCATTCATGACTTTATGTAATATTTCCTGAGATCTGCTTATGGTAAACACTAGGTGTTTACAAAGGTAAACAATACATAGTCCTTGCCCTCAAAATGCTTGTATATACCTTAAAACAATGCAATCAGGATTAGAGCATTTCATGTTACATTATATATTCATGTGCTGGAGAAATGTAGCTTAAGTGGAGCTGGTGTGTAAGGTACATGGAGAGAATGATGGGACGTTCATCTGGAAAACTGATTTGAGTCTAGATTGTATTGGTCTGAAAATGTTGTGCCCAATTGGGTGGACCTTATATTATATACAGTGGATAATCCTAAGTATTTCCAATACAGAAGAATGACATGGTTAACTCCATTTAGCAAGATAACTCTAGGAGCAGGTGGAGAATGGATTTGAGGGAGCTGGGAAGAAAAATAATTAAACTCACCACATAAGAGAAGATGAAGGCTGGAACTAAGAAAATAACAGTAGAGACAGACAAAGCTGTGGATAAACAGATGTGAGAGCTTTTTGAAAGTTTTAGTCAATAAAATTTTGTGACTATACATTGGGGGTAATCACAAGGAACCCAATAATGATACTGAATTGGTAAAATATTAGACAATGGTAATGGGAGATACAGGAAGAAGGCTGGTAGAAGGTTAAAGTAGATAGAAGATATTTGGTTTGAGACACTTTGATCTTATGATGACTCTATGATATCCAGGAGAGAATGTTCGGTAAACAGTTAGAAACAGGACTGAAGATGAAGAGAAACTTTTGAGTTGATGTTAGGGATTTGGTATCATCATATCATTTAAGTTGGTTGAAGCTATAAGAAAAGACTAAGAATGAGTCTATTTTGGAAAGTGTAGAAGAGAGTAGAGGATAGGAAGGAAGTGGAGGCCAAGAGAAAGGTGAGGGAGGAAGAAAGGACAAAGGGAAGGGAAAGAAAGAGAGGGGAGTCATAAATAATATGCACAGACTGTGCCATGATACATAGTAGGTGCATAATAAGTGTAATTGTGAATTAAATTAATATTAAATGAGTGAATGAAAGCACCCCCAAAATTAAAATTTGGGTAGAAGAAGAGGAACCACCAAAAGACTGAAGAATACTGGTGAGAGAAGTAAAGCCTCCTAGAGGAAATGGAGTTGTGCACACCAAGAGCGAATAAAATTTTGAGAGTGCAACCAGATGGAGAGGACTAAAAAGGCCATGGGAAATTGTCTTGAGGGGCTTGGGATTTAGTCAGGGCCCTGAATTCAGTTATTCATGGTAGAAATAGATGCATGATTGTTAATAAATCCCAGAAACGACAAAGAGAGGAAAATAGGTATACATAGAAAGCAGCAATCAATCAGAGACAATTTTTCTGAATAACAATTTGAACTGGAGCTTAAAGGAAGAGAATTTTGGACTACTGACAGGAGAGGAAAGGGAAATGCACATAAGCATATTGGTCAGCATGAAGACACAGAGGCTGGAATGAACTCAAAGAGAGTATGTAGTTGGAATATCCCTAATATATTGGGTTAAGAAAAAGCACATACACCCATGCATACTCCTTGTGGCAACATTGGGTCACCACCTTGATCTGCATATGCCCGATGTCCCAGTTTGATCACCAAGAGATTGCATTAATGGTCAGCATCCAAATAATCTTTGACAAAGCAGGAAAAAATATACAGTGGAAAAAAGACAGTCTCTTCAATAAATGGTGCTGGGAAAATTGGACAGCTATATATAGAAGAATGAAACTCGACCATTCTCTTACACCGTATACAAAGATAAACTTGAAATGGATAAAGGACCTCAACGTGAGACAGGAATCCATCAGAATCCTAGAGGAAAACATAGGCAGTAACCTCTTTGATATCAGCCACAGCAACTTCTTTCAAGATATGTCTCCAAAGGCAAAGGAAACAAAAGCAAAAATGAACTTTTGGGACTTCATCAAGATCAAAAGCTTCTGCACAGCAAAGGAGACAGTCAGCAAAACAAAGAGGCAACCCACAGAATGGGAGAAGATATTCGCAAATGACAGTACAGACAAAAGGTTGATATCCAGAATCTATAAAGAACTTCTCAAACTCAACACACACAAAACAGATAATCATGTCAAAAAATGGGCAGAAGATATGAACAGACACTTCTCCAATGAAGACATACAAATGGCTATCAGACACATGAAAAAGTGCTCATCATCACTAGCCATCAGGGAGATTCAAATTAAAACCACATTGAGATACCACCTCACACCAGTTAGAATGGCCAAAATTAGCAAGACAGGAAACAACGTGTGTTGGAGAGGATGTGGAGAAAGGGGAACCCTCTTACACTGTTGGTGGGAATGCAAGTTGGTGCAGCCACTCTGGAGAACAGTGTGGAGATTCC
>PISX010027472.1:8417-23035 GCA_004024625.1 Mellivora capensis | reverse complement strand
TAGCAACAGCAATCAGACAACAAAGAGAAATAAAAGGTATCCAAATTGGCAAGGAAGAAGTCAAACTCTCTCTCTTCGCAGATGACATGATACTTTATATAGAAAACCCAAAAGACTCCACCCCCAAACTACTAGAACTCATACAGCAATTCAGTAACGTGGCAGGATACAAAGTCAATGTACAGAAATCAGTGGCTTTATTATACACTAACAATGGAATGAAATAGGTTTTTAACAGGAAAGGGGTACTTAGTAAATGAAATTCGCCTTGTTTACAATATTCTAGCAAAAATGGATTGAATTATAAGTACAAAACTAGTTTCAAGTTTAGGGAAATATATGGTATTTCATGGACTGGTATGTGGGGAATTTAATGTTATTTTAAACTCAAGCTAGCAAAGTGTTCTTGTCAGATGCTAGTGGGGATTTTCTGTATCTCTACCACTCCCAACCCCAGAATAGATTACAAATATAGAAATCGAAGGAATTCCAGTAACTAGTAAAATCTAATGAATGCACCCTATTGTATATGTTCTTCCACATTCTTCTACATTGTGGTTAGGCAGAAACAAAATATAACACATACAGGATTCACATACTCTGGTCAGGAGGTCAAAATGTGCATACCTGAAAATACTGATTTTGAGTGCTAGGGGTCAATGCAAGCCTGCTTGGAGTGTATGTGGATGCAGATAGTGTGGTATGAGACTTTGATACTATACATGTATTGAAAAAAAAAGCAGTAGAGACACTTTTCAGACTCTTCCTCAAATTACAATGTGCCTTGAAAGTGTGATCTAGCACTTAGGATACTCAATGTTACTGAAAGATCAGAAGATACAAGTTAAGGTTTAGATAGTATTGGTTAAACATCCTCATTGGTGGGTAATTAAGGAGAAGGAATGCTGACTTCAGAGAGGGGTAAGTCTACCTAAAAACAAATATATAATTGAAGAATTCAAGGATAGGAAGATAATGGAATATATAGGATGATGAGGGAATGATTTCTCACATAAAATTCCTGAGGAAAAAACTCTGCTAAATTATCTACCCATCAAAATACATATCCAAAAGAGCATTATTCTGTTCTTATAGTTATGTAAAGGATAACTTAATGCTACTTGTTTAGGTAAACATAAATATACATCTTACAAACAAGGCATAACTTAATTATTGGTATATGAGTTTAAATTCAAAGGTACTGAAGAACTAACTTGAAGAGGGGGAAAGAAACCATCTATGTTTAAACTTCTCTTGTGCCAGTACAGTAATTCTAAATTAATTTGTACTTCTGCGTGGCCCCGTAAATTGTGAAATTGTGACTCAAAAGGAAATTGCTAGAGATAGACAAATTGTGACTTAAGAAAAAAGAAAGAAAAGAAATGCTGTGCATAACATTGGCAAAATAGAAGAGTTTACTAGTTCATTGCAACTTACAGTAAATTAACCAAAATGATGGAAGAAATTGAATATGTAAATTCAAATAATTTTGAAAAAAATGTTTGTCTTTATTTTTTGCCATTATTATGGGGGAATCAATAAACTTGTCTATGCTTTATTGGATTGTTATGAGCTGCTGTAGATGAAGAATAATACAACTACTCAAAGGGGTTACATTTTAATTGCTGGAGATTTTTCTATGTTGACTTGGAATGCAGTCACCATGGAATGAAAATTGGGAAAAGTAGATATAAAATATATCATGAATGAGAAATTTGGATTTTTGCACTCAAAATAAATTGATCTGTACAATTTTGCTTTTGGGTTTAGATATGAAAAATTATATAACTAATTGGTTTTTATCCCATTGGGAAATATTATGACCACAGTAGTTGTGATATTAATATAAAGTTGGGGTAGGTAAACCATGGTTGAATAAATGTTTTAGAGCTGTAATTTCTGAAGCTGTGGGTCTTCATACTGTTGGACAATCTGAACATATACTTTGATAAATTCCATATGAAAGTTGTCCATTGGGACACTGAGTTGTACTCTTTTATTTCTAGCTCTGGAGTAAACACTATGGTCACATTAACAAAATATTTGGAAATAATTGTATCCTGGCGTGATTCTTATACAAATTATAGTTAATTAGAACAGTGCTTTTATGATTGTTAAAGGTCAAATATTTTTATTGTTATTGAACAACATGATGGAATTTGTATGTTGTATGTGATATTATGTGGTATGTCATATGAAAGAGAAGTGAGGCGGGAAGCTAAGAAGACAAAGGAAAAGTAGAGAGAGAGAAATCTTCAAAGAAATAGATGGCAAGAGGTATATAAAGTAGGTGAAAAGACAATCTTCGCTGAAGAAAACTGATGGAATTTGGAGAAAATTCAAAACCCCATAAAGGAATATTCAATATGTGTAGGAAAATGGTAGCAAGTATGTTCAAAATTGCATAATACCTCAAATACTACATCTGTGTCACTGTCCTAAACAGGTCATTTTTGTTGGAAATGGATTCTCTTTTATGTGGTGATGCAAGAACAACCGATTCTTTAATCTCAAGTGGCTATTATTCCTTTTTAAAAAGGATTTATTTATTTATTTGAGAGGGGAGTAGGGAAGAAGTAGAGGAAGAGAGAGAATCCTCAAGAGAGCCCCCACTTATCATGTGCCCGACACAGGGCTTTATGCCAGGACCCTGAGATCATGATCTGAGTCAAAAGCAAGAGTTGGGCATTCAACCAACTGAGTCAACCAGGTGCCCCTTGAGTGGCTAATATTCTTTACAGCTTTGTTATTATCTGTATCCAGACTATGGAAGGGGAAATAATGTGTGAAGGAGTCACACCTATTTATTAAAAAAGTTTTGGCCAGAAAAAGCACACCACTCTCTTCATTTTCCTTTGGCAGAATCCCACATATGATCACACGTAAATGCGAGAGAGGTTGGAAAATGTAATCGAAAGTTCAAGAAGACACCTGGATTTTTGGTGAAAATCTAGCAGGCAGAGCCATCATGCCCTATAAAAGGACACTTGCCCTGGAGATATTACAAGGGCAAAAACTACATCAATGAAGATCACGTGTACTTCTATAAATAAAAAGGGGAGCATCTTTCTAATACGGACTGGACAATTTAAGAAATAACACAGGTAGAAATAAGAGTAGATTTAGAGCCTGAAGATCTGAGTTCAACGTTGACTATTAATAAATTGTTACTTGCTTTTCTAAGCTTTAGTATGTATATGTAACAAAAGCAGTTTTCCTATACTTCAAAAGTGTTATCAAATCAAAACATTCATAAATCCAAGTGTGTTTTTCTTCAAGTTAAGCAAAAATGTATAAAGAGAAAATCTTAATGAAAGTAAGATTTGTGGGAAAATTTATCAACAATGTAAGAGCTTGAAGAATTTTCCCTGTCCTGTAACACCAATATTTCCTAACTAATGGCCTTGAAATAGTCCTGCTTAATATGGATAAATTGGAATGAGAGTAAATTTTGCCTTTTGGTAACATGTACTCTGAAAGACAGATGTTTAATCAGTAGCATGATATAAGCTTCTTTTGCTTGATTTCCCCTGTGCCTATAATTCAGGTCTTTTTACTATTTCTCACCAAAGAAGCCCAGGGCCTTCTGGGGAATAGCAAGTCCTGGATTTTAGGGCAGGGAAGAGGATATGCCTGGGAGATCCTATTTTCAGAAGGCAATGTTGCTCTAAACAAGTAGTAAAAAAAAAAAAAAAATAGGAATGAGAAGATTCTGTCTATTGAAGAGATCTGAAATGTGATGGAATAGGCCAGGTCTGAAAAATGAGGTTCAATGATATGTGCTTGAAATACAAAATTCAGATCAAACTGAGATCCACAAAAAATAGAATTCATGCTAATATTTTATATAAAACACGATATATCAAAACACAGAAGTTGAACGAATGTGTTTGTAGGTGTGTCTCTGTGCTTAGAAGTAGTAAAGACTGTTGGAACAATGCTACTCTCTGTAAAAAACAGACTCTAGGATATGTGTGTTCTTAGGAGGTAAAGTTAGTGGAACGGGGCCCTTTACTCTGTACAGCTGACTCAGGACCTAGACTGAATGACCATCTTCAACACATGGCTTTCAAGATTTCCCTAGAGTTCATCTCCATCTCAGTTAGTGATAAGGGTAAACAAAAAATGAAACAAAAATATAGGAAGCTTATAGGAACCATTCCAATCAGTGGGAGACATGATTTCTACTCCTATCCCATCAACTAAAACACTGCAAGGAAGCTGGGAAACAGAATTACTCCATGCCAGGGAAGAAAAAGACATCATAAACAGCTAACGATCTCTACCATGTAATGATGTATAAATTGTAATAATCATAATATATATGTGGTTGGTGCTAGATAGCCAACTAAGCGTGTCATTGTTAATTATTGGTATTGTAAAAAAAAGTGTTGAATAATATTTCTGGATTTGGGGTTATCAGGACATAATGCTTACGGTTGTAACTCCACAGAGTTAATGTATCCTATCTATGAGGAGTATGAGATGTGAGACAGGGCTTTTCAGAAACAAATGACAAAGCCTTTAAATAAATTAAAGTGTACCTTTCAGGATATAATGACCCAAGATGAAGCGATTTCTGAAAGCAATCTTTATAGAAAGAAATAGGGAATTTCAGGTTGCTCATTTATTGGAGAGCAGATAACGTCTTGATATGAAGATTAGGGTGTGGGTGGTCCGTGTTTGCTAGACTGAAGGGATACGGATAGTTCTTTAAAATGTAAAGTCATAAATTTGCAAGATCCATTTTTGTGAAAATCCTGAAGCATTTAATATGTTTTCATCCTCATGTTTCTCTTTTAATAAAAAGAAAGTTTAAGAAGAAGATGTTTGTTGAATAAATTCTTGCAGTATCAACATCTGAACCATGTCTATCATCATTTCTGCTTTTATGGGATTTTTGCATACACAGAATGCCTATAAATGACACTTAAACATAGTACATCTGATCAACTATGAAGCTATATCAGAGTATTCTGTTCATTCTTCTTGACATTTTCTGCTCCTTCTTCAGACTGCCATCATAATCCTTAAATCCCCTTCAACTAACCCTTGTCATAACTTGTTTTTACCTGCACACATTTGTGTTGATTACTGAGCTCTCTTGTACTCCTAATTAGACTGTAATTTCCTTTAGGCAAAGAAACACATTTCCATATTAATAGATGGTCCAACTATCCAGTAAAATGCTATGAATCCTCAATGATTCCTCTTTATTCTAACTCACTTTTCATAGTTTCCACTATCATATTATTGACTCAGATTGATGTTCCATATTTCTAAAGCCGTCTCTTTTATTTTATTTGAAGAGAGGGGAAAATATGAAGCTCTTGTCCTAATGATAATTATACCTCTCTCTAATAAAACAGAAAAGAAAAAAAGCTTATAAGAGAATGAGGTATATAAGTGACCCCTAATGAAAATCATGAGGAAAAGTACTTTGTCTAGCATACTGTCAAGAGAAAGTCATGTTGCTCCTTGAAGTCTTAATACTATGTCATCTCTGGCAAACCTGTATTAATTTGCATCTTTTGATCATTATATTTGACATTGGTTGATTGGCATTGTACAAAGCATCCACATTTTAGTCAAAGAATACTTGGATTTGTTTGAAATCCAAAACCAAAATAAGACAAAATGAAAGAACAGTATTTGAATACAAAAATACATTTTGTAATTTCTAATACATGGGTTTCTTTTCAAAGTGCTTTGTGACTTCTCCAAATTTTGAAATTTTGTTAGGGAATAACAGAATAATTAGGGTTTGTAATTTATATATGTGTTATAGCTCCATGCTTGGTATGTAGTTTGGTATGTAGTTTCCATATTTAATTTATATATTATTAAAGGTGATTATCAAAATTTAAATTATTAACAATTATTGCAACAATTCTTAGTCTTGATTAGATAATTTTAAACAATTGTCCTTGCAAAAATTCATCTATAATATCTTACCAAAATTTTTCTTTCTTGACCAGTCCACATGTGTCTCAGACAGTGTCCAAACAGAAGACAAAGTTATGTTAGTAATTTAAACATAAAATTTAATATAAAGAACCTTAACAATAAAAGGGGGCAAACCATTAAAGGGGCAAAAGAGGACTCCCAGGAATAGATAAATAGCACATACACATAGCAGCTACTGCCTCAAGAACTAAGGACAAGTACGGAAGGAACTGAAAACAGATTCAGATCTCATTTTAGAGGGCATCGCTGACCCAGGAACATGCTTCCTACCAGTAACAGCAAACACAAAGAGGGTGTAGTGGTGGTGTTGATGGTGGGGTGGTCCACAGTACCTGTTTCACTGGGGGCAGAGAAATTAATTGAGGGTGGCTAGCAAGGCATAGTCTTTTCACTCTGCAGTTGATAGGTAAGTACCCATTGCTATGTTAGGTACCACTTAGCCTCCAGTACACCCTTCACTGACGACTGCACCACAGGAGAAAGGATATACAAGACGCTGCTTTGCTCTGGCCTTAAAGTGTCCTTCTAGCGCCGTCTATTGACAAAGGCTAACATTTCACAAGTAGGGCAAAGAGAAGTGGATAGGAAACTGTGAGGAAGTAAATGGAAAATTGGCACAGATCATTCCTTTGGCTGCTAAGTTACTGCATACACTCCTGCATACCCATTTAAGTTGCACGTAAATGCTGTCCTTCATACAGATGAATATGCTCTCACACTTAATTGCCCAAGACGTGAAGACACAGTCCCAGCTGTCACTGAATCTGTCTGTATGTTAATTACTCTTCAGATCCAGTCATAGTTTCATTGACTTTAAGCTAAACTCCAATAACTTCACTTACAAAGTAGTAAGGAGAAGAAAGAAAAAATAAAATAAAATAATTAATTTGTAAATATGTACACATAACAAGAAAGAAAAAATAAACATAACTATTAGTCTTTGTTTCTGAGTTTTTCTGCTATCCATTCCATTTTTCCCTCACCCAGTTAGGACTTCAGCTGGGTTGAATCCAAATTTTCATTCCCAAAGAGTTTGAGTCCTTTATAATCCTGAATTTGAGATTCTGTAGTTTTTCATTAATTATGATTATTAGAGGCAGAAACACTGAGAGGACATCCATAGAGTTCCTTGGGTTCCAAACATTGTCTTCTTTGTCTTTGTTTTTTAACAAACATCTCAATTCCTTTGGTAATTGTGGTCAATACAGCCAGTTGAGTGATCTTATTTTGCCATTTTTTTCAGTAACATAAGGATCTGCAAAAAGCCAGATGGCAGTTTCATTTTAAAATTCAGTGGAATTGTTCTGAAAACTGTATTGGAACAATATCTCCACCACTACCACCATTAGGACCTAAGATGCCCAAGCCAACAGAATGAAAAGTTACAAGGACAGGACTTTTGAAAAAAAAGGAGCGTGAAGGAGTTATTATGTTTAGTAGCTAGAGACACCACTTCTACATTTATTTCTTGATTTCCAGACTTGTTTATTTGCTTTAGATGGGACAACCCTGTGTTTCTGATTCAAAGTAGGTGATACATTCATAGAACACTATTTTTTCAAGGTCTTATCTCCCAACTGTTTTTTTCTCAACTGAGTTTTAATAAACCAATAAAATTTTGTTTTAATCCAGCAGAGTCTGGATTGTGGGTTTCAAAGAAGAATTTGTCAATCCCATGGACATGATCCCATCATTGCACTTTTTTGTTGTTGTTGTTGGAAAATAAATGATTGATTTCAGAAGCAATGTTGTGCAGATGTCATAATGGCAGAAAAAGCATTCCATGAGTCCATGGAGGGAACTTCAGGAAGAAGTATGTATTAACTGTCTATTAATTGCTATAGAAAATTACCATAAACTTATTGGTTTAAAACCATGAGATTTATTACCTTACAGTCTGTGGGTCAGAAGACTGATACAAATTTCACTGGGCATAAAATCAAGATATTAGCAGGCTGTGTTTCTTTCTGAAGGTTGTAGGAGAGAAGACATTTCTGTTCATTCTGGTTGTTGGCAGAATTTGGTTCCTTGTGGCTCCTGAACTAAGATTCCTTTGAAATATTAAGAAATATGCATACTTCTCAGTAGGACTATCCTTTGTTCTTATGAAGCAACACTAGGTATGTTCCTAGATAGGTACTGATCACCAGAAAAATCAAGTCATAATTAGAAGCTGGCAATATTCAGCTACCCACTCCTTACCTCTCCAGAGATGGGTGAGTAGATGAAATGTAGTTAATAATCAATCATGCCTATGTGGAATCCTCCATAAAATTTCAATAGTACAGAGTTTGGAGAGCTTCCAAGTTGCAACACATCCATACCAAGAAAGTGACACACCCCTGTTGGGGTGTGTCAACTCCATGGAGCTAGAAACTCCCATGCTTAAGACTCTTCTAGACCTCACCCTATATAACTCTTCGTCTGACTGTTCATATGTGTCCTCTATCTCATTAATAAATTGGTAAACATTAAAGAGGCATTTCTCCGATTTCTGTGAGCTCCTTTAGCAAATTAATCAAACTGAGGATAGCATTGTTATGGGAATCTTCAATTTGTAGCCAAATTGCACAAAAGTTATAGGTAACCTGGGAATCTGTTACTTGGTATTGGTATCTGAAGTAGCAGAGGGTGGTCTTGTGGTACTGAACTTTAACCTCTGGGATCTTACACTATCTCAAAGTAGATAGTATTAGAATTACGTTAAATTGGAGGACACCCAGCTGGTGTCACAGAGAATTGCTTGGTGTAGGGGAAAACTTTCCACACATTTGGTGACCAGAAGGGAAGTGTTTTGTGTGAGTAGTTAATGAGACAACAGGAGAGTAGTAAATGAGACACACAGGCAAAAGACTCACAGGAGGGAAAGACTGGGTTTTCCCCTTAAGAACTCCATTTTCTTTTTAGTTATAAATGAGGGTTATTTCCATGTTCTCGAGGTGGCCTTATCCCATGACTCATGGTCTCATTCTTCCATTTTTAATCCCAGCAATAGTCTAACCCTTCTCATATCACATCTTTTACTCTTCCCTGGTCTCAGACCTCTCTCTAACCACAGCTGAGAGGGTTCTGTTTTTAAGGACTTATGAGATTAGATTGATTCCATCAAGATACTCTCCATCCAAAGGCCTATAATTATAATCACATCTGGGCATTCATTTATGACTGAAAATCTTTCCATGATCTGGTAATAGGTTGACTATTGTTCAGTTCCTGAAGTAAACTTGTATGTTTTCTTCTTTTTCATTAGAACTGATATTTTGTTCTTTCTACTTATAATATGACTTTTTTTAATATCACTGCAAAAATAGAATGCATCAAATGTGAGTTTTTTTCATATACTCACTCACAATTCTATAGCCAGCAACTTTCAAGCACCTTCTTTTGTACTTTTTTTTTTTCAGGTATGATGGAGAACATATTCTTCATCCTAGCAAGACATAACCTCTGCTTGTACATTTTATTCATAGACCCAGTATAGACTTCAGATGGCAAAAATGATAAGAATTTATTGATCTACTTTGGGAATTATATTTACGAAATTGTCAGGGTTCCACTAGTTTGTAACCAGTGTTCTAAATCATGTCTCTATCCCTATATATCTCTGGAGTTTCAGGTTTCTGTATCGAGTTTGTTGTATGTATTTTCCTATTTGTACCCAGCTTGTCTCCAAAGCACCGTTCCCATCTTCCTACAAGGTATGCTGCTCTTCCTGATTTTCCTTTGCCGGGGAATAATACAGTTACAAGAGAAACTCAGAAACTTAGTGTCATCCTAGATACTTTTCTTTCATCTATTACATTCAATCATTCTCTCTCTTGGCCTCCTAGATCCAATATTAATTCTAGTTCCAAAGTATTTCTTGATCAATATTAAAATCGGCCTACGTATTTTCTCTGAAATCTCTGGATTGTTGCCATCACCTTTGCCTTTTTTCCAGTGCTGATATCCTCCACTCTATTTCCCACTTTGTCAGACTGACTCTTCTTCTTCTTCATAGTTCACAATAATGAGGCTTATTGCATATTTGTCATGGAATTCTATGCCATGCAGTTACTTACTTGGAGTCCTTGCTCCAAGAAAAAGTCCAAGTCCTGCTTCATCTATTGACCTAACCTACATTCTTCAAGATTCAGTTCTGGTATCATCTTACAGGTGAGTTTCCCACATAGCTCTCCGATTGGGCAATGTTCCACTAGTCTGGAAAAAGTAAAGTAGTCCTCTCTTAACATTTTACTGAACTTTAATGTTTAGCTATCAGTCTCAATACTCTCCACTAGATTATGGACAATTTTTAATTAACGAACATGTCTTTTTATATTCTATTGCCCCACTCACTTCCCCCAAAGTGTAAAGCAATATTTGCTTTGTTAGCTATTACACATAAAGTTAAAACAAATTGTTGATAAAGCTAAACCAAGCAATGATTTTCATGCTTTGAAGAAACTTAAAACATGAGTCTTTCCAGGAAGATCCATAGATTATATGACTTGTTTTTCTAATGCACAACCAGATTGTACATTTTACAAAAAAAAAAAAAAAAGGCTCTTAAATAGTATCAATTTAGTGCCTTTTAAATATGTAAAAATTTCCATTGTTAATGTATATAGACATTAAAATTCATGTTAGAAAATAAAGTGTTGCGGGGCACCTGGGGGCTCAGTGGATTAAGCCTGTCTTCGGCCCAGGTCATGGTCTCAGGGTTCTGGGATCGAGCCCTGCTTTGGGCTCTCTGCTCTGTGGGGAGCCTGCTTCCCCTTCTCTCTCTACCTGCCTCTGTGCCTACTTGTGATCTCTGTCAAATAAACAAAAATCTTAAAAAAAAAGAAAAGAAAAGAAAGTGTTGAATCTACTTAGGTAGCTACTTAGGAATACTTGTTTCTAAAAATTAAATATTTATGAAAGCTAATGCTTATGTTTTATATCTCATAAATTATTTTAATTAATTAATTAATTTTAAAATATTGGAATATGTTATATGATGTTGCTTGACTAATTGGTGATCATAGTAATAGCCTTGTTAACATAGGTTTTGAAATTATGATGGCTTTTTTTAAAATAGTAATCTAGCTATATGTGTAAAGACACATCGAAGACAGAAAAATTACTTGTGATTATTCATTATTAAGAAAACTCCTCTTCAAAAATTATTTCAGCCAATGCACAGTGAAAATAAAGGTACTAATATAATTATAATACAATATCATTGGTAGAAGATTTATTATACTTCTTAGAATTACTTCCTAACATTTTTTTTTCTGGAAAGATGATGTGCAAATAGTATACAATTTCCTGTTTGGGGGGCATATTTTTAAGTTTTTATAATTTTTTTCCTCTAAATATACATTTAAGTGCTTTAAGCAAAACAGAAATATACAAATCCAGCTCTTCTCAGAAAATATAAACCAGGACAGTATGTTTTTAATAATCCCTAATCTTATCAAATATTAGAAAAATAATTGTTTTAGAATTCACTTTAATGTAATTTGATTGGCATCATTTAAGTGCAAAATTTTGTTTAAATATTGCAATTCAAGACTTTTGCTAAAACAAATCATTCTGATAGATAATGAGTTGGTTCTCTCTCACCCTCTTTTATTTTTATTTTTTGATGTGTATCTCACCCAGTGATTATCTCAAGTTAAAATCAAGGCTTTGCACAGCAAACTGTTAGGGTAGTGAAAATATTGTGTATGATATTATGATGATGGATATGTGTCAACATACATTTGTCTAAGCTCATAAAATAACAGCAGCAAGAGTGAACCCTAATGTAAACTATGGCCTTTGGGTGTTTGTGATGTGTTTATATATGTTCACCAGCTGTAAAAAATACACCACTCTGGTGGTGAATGTTGATAATGTAGGATGCTATGCATGTTTGGGTGTAAGGAGTATTGAAAAATCTCTTTATCTTCCTCTCAATTTTGCTATGAACCTAAAACTGCTTTAAAGAAAGGGGGAATATTTTTTTAAAGGATTTTATTTATTTATTTGAGAAAGAGGGAGAGAGCACAAGCAGGGGGATTGTCAGAGGGAGAGGGAGATGCAGGCTCCCCACTAAGTAGGCAGTCTGAAAGAGGGCTCCTATGGTATTATGACCTGAGCCAAAGGCAGATGCTTAATCTGCAAGCTATCCAGGCTTCCCAAGGGGGAATTCTTTTTAAAAAGTGGAAGGAATGTGCTAATATATAAAAAATGAATAAAGCCCTAAATGGATGTTTCTCTATAGAAATATACAAATAAATACATGAAAAGTTACCAACATCATTAGTCATGAGAGAAATTGCAAATTAAAACAATGAGATATTACTTTAAACCCACTGGTAGAGCAATAATCATAAAGACAAAAAAATACATGTCTTGGAGGTAGAGAAATAAAACACTCATAGATTGCTTTTGAAAATATAAAATGGTGGAAAGCAGTTTGGTAGTTCCTTAAATGGTTAAACACAGATTACTATATTGTCACCACCTAGAGCAATGCAGCCTAGGTCATTGGTCTTCTTGAGGGAAAGAGTTCAACGAAGAGACCAGACGACAAGTATAAGCAGATCTTATTAAGTACAGTCACAAGAGAGGTAGGTAGGCAGCTTGAGAGAGATTCAGATGTCCTGAACAGAATTGGTCCTAGGGTTTTTAATTGTTAAATAGTGGGTGGAATATTCATTACTTGGGTTAGGAAGCAGGGTTTCCATCTTTTCCTCTTAATTTGTTCAGGAGTTCCCAGTCCTGGCATCCTCCATCTTGGGTCTGTCTGGTCTGATCCAGCTTCTTGCAAAGCACTACGTGGACAGGTTTCTGATCTTCCCAGTAACTAGCTGGTAAAGGAAAGCTACTTCCTTGTCGAGGTGGGCCTGCTCAAAGTTCTTTTGTCTTACTTATTACCTTACAGCCCTTACAGCCCCTAAGAAACCCCAAGGTCAGGAGCAGGCCAAACAAAAAATGCTAACTGCGTTTTTTTTTTCTGTCTGTGCATGTGTGTTCTATGGCTTCTCTATTGGAATTTCCCTTTGCCTACTGGGTAGGATATGCCTAATCGCAGGTCCCTGATGTTGCCTGTCCAAGATTCATCCCCCATCCCCTTTCTTGTGGGACCCAGGTCTCAAAAACTATCTAGCTGCTTACCACAACATGACCCAGAAATTCCACTTGTAGATATAAACCCAAGAGAATCAAAATATATATCCACATGAACATTTATACATGAATGCTTTTAGCAGCATTATTCATCATTGCCCAAAGGTAGAAGCAACCTAAATATCCATCAGTGGATGAATAAATAAAATGTAGTATGTCTATACAATAGAATATTATTCAGTAATAATAACAAATGAAGTATTTGATACAGGCTACAATATAAAGGAATTTGACAACATCATGGTAAATGAAAGAAACCTGATACAAATGACCACATATTATATGATTTCATTTATATGAAATGTTCAGAGCAGGCAAATCTATAGATACAGATAGCAGAAGAGTGTTTGCCTACATCTGGGGAAGTTTGGGAAGAAATGAGGAATGACTGCTAATGGTGAGTATACACAGCTCAGTGAATGTACTAACACCAGTGGATTGTTAGATGGGTGAATTGTGAGACATGTGAATTGTATCTCTTTAAAAACAAACAAACGTTAAACATTAAAAAAACAACAAAAACAAACAAATAAACAACAAAAAAAACCGGGGGCTTATTATCGTCCCATATCTTTCATTGCACTCAGTGTTTCTTCAAGCCATAGGATATGTTAAGTTCATATTTATTTTCATATTAATTCAGGCTTGAAAACCATGTGTATTCACAGAAAGCTGAATTTTTCCTTCATTGTGACTGACCCATAATTGTCATCTACGTTTGTATCTGTCTCTGAGTTCCCTCCGATATCATATTTCAAATGTTCTTTGAATATAAGTCTCAGAACTCTGCGCTTTTGACAATGTTCAGATCTCCTACTTGGCAGGTGTTCTCAGTTCAGCCAACCCTTCAAAAACTAGCAAACTCCTACCAATTACAGGAAAGATTTTCCCAGATGTCAGCCTCTTAGAAAACCTTAAACTCTTACATCATTTCAATTGGACTTACTTGACTGACTCACCTATTTGATTATAACTTTATCTTAAGTAATGAAATAATCTTCCCTTTACCCCCTGATTATATAAATATATATGCCATTGGATACACTGTAACCACTCTGGGCTTTAAAAATAGAAACAATTTGCATAAAATTATCTACCAGATTTTTTCTCATAAGAATTTGACATATGCTATCATAATAAAAACAGCATGAGAACAAAGAAAAGAGTTTATATAGGTAGGAAAACAAAACAGAAGAAAATCTCACTGGAGACTGACATCCAGCTAACAAGTGCCTTCAAGTCTGTAAATACCTCTGTCTTTTGGCTTGCCGATTAAAAACTGTGTTCAGTCACTGTGCCTTCTAACAAAATTATTTCAAGCAAAGTACCCAAAGGAGTCAGAGAACACTAATGTTATTCTCATAACAAGATTGACTATCAAACCTGAAAGTGAAGGTAAAACTATCTAAGTTCATACTGTAAGGTCTCTTTCCACAGCATGTGTACTCCTTGATGTCCCCTAAATGTCCTCACTATGCAACGTTTTTTTAAGTTTTTTTTTTTTTTTTTTT
>PISX010027471.1:0-22939 GCA_004024625.1 Mellivora capensis | reverse complement strand
AACTATAAAGTACTCATGAAAGAAATTGAGGAAGACACAAAGAAATGGAAAAATGTTCCATGCTCCTGGATTGGAAGAACAAATATTGTGAAAATGTCTATGCTACCTAAAGCAATCTACACATTTAATGCAATCCCTATCAAAATCCCACCCATTTTTTTCAAAGAAATGGAACAAATAATCCTAAAATTATATGGAACCAGAAAAGACCTCGAATAGCCAAAGGAATGTTGAAAAAGAAAGCCAAAGTTGGTGGCATCACGATTCCGGACTTCAAGCTCTATTACAAAGCTGTCATCATCAAGACAGTATGGTACTGGCACAAAAACATAGCTAATATCTAGAAGATCCAGGAGGACCTTACTTAGTTGCATTGGAAGTAGATACTAGTTTTATTTTGAAAAAAGTATGGTAACCATGATCCTTTCAGCATTTAGAGTATTTGAAATCTTAATTCAACTGTTCCTTGAATGAGTAAACACATTGAACATCTGGCCTGGTTACTTTTTCACTGAAGTGGAAGGTGGTTTGACCTAATTGATACATGGACTCTGACTTTGTCTGACTTTGTCATTCTGTTAACCCAATTTATTGATTTGAAGAGAGGAAGCAGTGATTTATTTCTATTTACCAACAGGGTTGCGTTATGGACTCTTGCTTTATTTAAGTTTATATTTCCTGAGAATACCTTTCATTGTTTTTCAGCAGTACAAATCAATCAGCCAGAAGAGAAATATACCTTCAGTTTTGAAACAATAAGATAAACACTCCTTGTTTGTCATTGTTCTTAAGAAACAGACTTTAATTGTGGAAGCAGGTCATTTGGGTAAATAAGATTGCCTTAGATTCTAGTAAAATAATGGAAAAGTGCTTTGTAGAAAAACAGTCACTCTCATGTGTTGTGAGGGACATGAAATATGAACAATCAACAGTCTATAATTATGAGAAGCTAATTCGATTGCTTTTTCCTAAAATAATTCAATTACTGAAATAGTAGTGAAAAGAAATGAACAGATGTTTGATCTAATACCTCATACAATATTTTACTTAACCACATACGAATGAATTAAAATTGGTTTTATGACTGTCAATTCATAGCAGCAATGCTGTATAATTGAATCCCAAATTACTCGTAAGATTTACTTTTGAACAACACTGTGTAATTTGGAATTGAGAAAATTTATGGAAAACTGGAGAAAGGGATTAATAATAAAGATTTGAAAATCATATATGGCTTATGAGAATATTTAAAATCTAGGAACTTAATGTTTTTAAAATATTTGCTTAATAGAGTATTTACTCAATAAAGTATGTTGCTAAATAGGGGAAGCAAAAGACAGAAGAAGTGGTCATGGGATTTTTATAGTTTTACAATGTCTGCAAATTCTTTGATAGTCCTCCTTTGATAGCAAAAGGTAATGTCTAAACTTTTCACTCCCTATCCTGAATAAGATTGGTCTTAGTGACTTACTTCTAAACAAGAAAATGTAGAGAAAATTATGATGAATGTTTTCTGAGACCACGTCATAAAAGGCATTACTGCATCTGCCTTCCTTTTGCTTAGATCACTCACCCAGGTGCAAACCAGCCACTATGGCATTAGGATCCTTAAGAGACCCTCCTGAGAGGTTCACAGGCAAGGAACTGAATATTCCTGCCAATAGTTAGCACAAATTTCATAGCCATCTAAGTGAGCCTCAGTCAAGTCTAGCTTCAGTCAAGCTTTCATTTAACTTCTGATGACCATAGCCCAGCTGACGACTTGGCTAAACCTCACAACGAACCCTGAGCCAGAACCACCCAGCTAAGGCACTCTTGAATTGCTGACCCACAGAAACTGTAAAACAATAAATGTCTATTGTTCTAAACAACTAAGTTTTTAGGGCATTTTTAATGCAGCGATAGGAGGTCACAAAAGTCTTGTTATGTTTAATTTCAATTTTTATATAGAAATGACATGGAAGCTTACATATTAGTTATATTTAATTAGGTTCTTACTACCTCTTTCTAGGGTTGGAGGCCAGTTTCCTCAAATGAG
This sequence comes from Mellivora capensis, assembly GCA_004024625.1. NCBI lineage: Eukaryota > Metazoa > Chordata > Mammalia > Carnivora > Mustelidae > Mellivora > Mellivora capensis. Next base: position 20,901 of record PISX010027471.1, on the reverse strand, counting down.
GGCAGAGATTCCCCTTGTATCTCTCTGACACAGAGATTGCATGTGTTGGGGTGGGATGGTGGGAGGTTTGGGTAGTAAACTGGGAAAACCGAAGTAAGGTCAGAAATAGGATGTAAATTTGAAGGACCATATTTAAAATATCCATTCTATCAATTTGAAAAAGTTTTTTAATTTGTTTTTTTATTATGTTCAGTTAGTCAGTGTATAGTACATAATTAGCTTTTGGTGTAGTGTTCAGTGATTCATTAGTTACGTGTAACACCCAGTGCTCATCCCAACATGTGCCTTCCTCAATACCCATCACCCTGTTAAACCCACCACCATCCTCCTCCCCTCTGAGATCCCCAGATTGTTTCTCATAGATGTAGTGAAAAGAAGGGGCCCATGCACCCCAGTGTTCATAACAGCAATATCCACAATAGCCCAACTGTGGAAAGAGCCGAGATGCCCTTCAATAGACGAATGGATAAAGAAGGTGTGGTCCATATACACTATGGAGTATTATTTAGTCATCAGAATTAGTTTGAAAATATTTGATTGATGTGAATTGCCATCCAGAAAACAAATATCTTTATTAATCATTCTGCAATATATATTTATCTCATATCAGCACATTGTACATTTTAAATATATACAATTGTATTTGTCAATAATTCATCAATAAAGTTTGAAAAAAAATGCCTGCAGAGGGTAAGGTGCACCAGTTGTTCACACTTTCCTGTGGACTGTTTGAATAGAAAATTACATTGCCTAACACCTGGCTAAAATATAGTGGAATTGGACACTTGGGAAAGACAGGCTGAGAGGATAGGGAAGGTAGGATGGCCATGCTGGGAAGGGCCCCATCATGGACTTGGTAGCTAACAAGCAAGTTGAAAGTGAAGTGAGAACCAAGGGTCCTTTATTTCAAAGGACACGTAAAAAGAGAGAAGAACAGATAGATAAATGGTTGCGACTAAAGATCACTATCTCCTATTCTGAAATTGCCCTTGGGCTCCAACATGGTCATTTTTATACCAATACTGAAAACCTTTTTGGTGCCCTCTTTGGCTTATTCTCAAAAATACCAAGTCTAATACCTGTCTTCATACCATATACCTATGAAGAAGGGTCCACTTTACTGTGATATGTGGGTTACATTATATGAAGCATGTGTGCACACACTGGAGGAGTTGGGTCATGTTTTTGCAGTTAGAATCCTGGCTGAACCTTGCTGCCTTCTGTGCTTCCCTCATCATAGCAAGGCAGTTATATTCTGCAGAGTGATAATTATTTCTCCATATGTACTGTTTTCCTTCCAGATTGTATGGTAACTAGCTGTTGGGGCCCTTTCTTATCCATTCTGGTGTTCTCTATTGAACATATTGGTGTAAACGTTTGTGAAATTGTCCTGAATATGGAAAACCAAATTTAGCACTTTGTTGAATAGTAATGAGTTGATATGGTTTTGCGTAAAGAACCAGATTTTAGAAATATCTGATACTTGCCTAAGCTGTGCACTGAATCTTCAACCTTAAGGAAGAGTGTTCTCCTTAAGAATACGTGACATGAGCATAGAGTGTCGACTTTGGGAGGATTAGTTTAAAACCTGGATGGAAATGGATGAAGAAGGTAAAATAGAAGGGGAGCAATAGGATCTAGCCATGACATTGACCCTGGAAAGAATTACAGGAAGTATGGGAGAGAGGGAGGGAGAGGAAAAGGGAGAGAGACACAAAAGGATATGCAAGAGACAGAGGGAGGTAAGTGGAAACAAAAAATTGTGACATTGAGGGGTATGTGGTACAAGATGAAGTGCATAAATGGGGGACAGAGTAAAGATGTTATCAGAACAGTCAGGACATAAAATCCAGGACTATTCTGATTAATGGATATGTCACGGATTTTATTTTATGTTGTGCTCAACTGGGTACTTTGGTTGCAGGGAACCAAAGATGTGACTAGATGAGATATGGACTAGATCTTAAAAAAATAAAGCTCACTTTAAGGATACACATGGATTGGAATAAAGACAGAAAAGCCAAGGAACCAAGGCCATTCCAATGGTCAGCAACTCCCTCCCTGGGCTCACAAGGCCTTTTCCTGCTTCCCGCTGACTCATAGGCCAGACCACTCAGGTTCTTCCTCCAAAACCTGGAGGAAGCCAGTCAGACTGGCTTTGCTAATCACCATCCTCTGCTTGGATAGAGAGTGGGGCTGGGACAGTCCTATGGGCTTGTCCTTGCTTGTTTCAGTCATCCACTCTGTACCTGTCCTTGTTCAAAAAACTTGTAAGCGTGGTTCCCTTGGCGGTTGGAGGTGGCACCATGATTAAAATTTCCGATTTAAATATAAATGATAATCTGAAATGAAAAGAAAATAAAACCCTACGTCATATTTATAGACAACTCACAACATGTAACACAAAGATCCAAACACGTAGTATGATAACAAGGAAGGCGTTTGCTGTACAAGTCTGAAAAAGAAATTTTACTCCTTTTACTTTTTTTTGAGACTCCTATACTGTTTTATGAATCCATCCTGAACTTGTTTCTGATTTTCCCTGGCACTCTAAATCCTACGTCTTTTTTTTTTTTTTAAAGATTTTATTTATTTGACAGAGAGACAGAGATCACAAGTAGGCAGAGCGGCAGGCAGAGACAGAGAGGAAGCAGGCTCCCCGCTGAGCAAGGAGCCCGATGTGGGGCTCGATCCCTGGACCCTGAGATCATGACCTGAGCTGAAGGTAGCGGCTTTAACCCACTGAGCCACCCAGGCGTCTTTGTGCTGTATGATTTTTCTGCTTTTATATGCGCCTTCTTCTCTTAGAAACAAATGGGGGTATCATGCTTCTGGGAGGTAAAACACTGGCAGCCTTTTCTGCCTCCATGGGTGGTGTGCAGAGACAGTTCCACCCCTGACATCTGCTTCCTTTAATACTCTTTAGGGTATTTGCCCTGCAACTCTCAAAAACCCCTTCAAAATTGCTTCAAACCATTTCTGACTTTTCAGGGACAGTAAATGCTCCCACAGGGTGAATAGTTGTTCCTGTCAAATTGTTGCACTGTGTCTTAGGGGAAAACCGTAGTAATGTCTTCTTCCTTATACTCTATCAGCACAACTTTATTAAGGCAGGAGGTTAAGTCGTAGAATACTCTTTCTCTGGTGTGCTTTTGTTGTTGTGTTCCCAGAAGTAAACCTCTCCGACGCCATAGTTGTTGTTGTTTTAAATATCTGAGTAGAGGGTGGTGTTTGTATCGTGAGTGCTGAGGGCTTCTTAGCAGCTGGCACAGTGGACTCAATTGAGTTTTCAAGTGCTCTTGTGTTCTTACCAGCTGATTGTAGGGTCATTCTTCTCTCGGTCGTAGTGGCCACTGAAAGGCTTGTGGGAAGCCACTGTGTGATGAGAAAATCCGGACAAAGACTGGTCGTGAGTGATTTAAGACCACAACTTACATTTGCTGCATTGCCTTGCCTTAGGTACCTGGCATGATGTCTCAATCCCAGAGGCTCTTGAAAAGCAAAAGGCAGCCACAGGCAAACAGGGGAAACAGAACACATCCACTAAATGCAAAGATGTTTACTCTGCATCTTTGCTTGAGAAATGTTCCAGTTCCACTGGGAGGACAGGAGGGAGCTTATAGAGACATACTGTGAGAGGAGCAGATAGAGTGTGGTGATTTTCAAAAATCTGCTGTAACCTTCTGGTTCGTTTTTGTTTCCCTGTGGGCAAAGGAGTAAGATTTTATATTTTTCCTTATGTAAGAGTTCACATCTGGATAAAGCATATTTTGGCTTTATGGGTGAATATTTGGAGAGATTGTTTATGTTTCCAGTGTGAGGATAATTTTGGAAACCAAGATGTATTGGTTGATGACGGAGAGCTAGGCTCAGCCAGTATTGGGGTAATTTATGCATCTGCTGGAACAGGTTTACTTCTTGATGACATGTAACAAATTGCTTGAAATTCGTTAAAGAGAGTACATAGTGATTAAGAGCACAGACTTGGGAGCCAGACTGCCTGGGTTTCAATCCCTGCTCTGCTGCTAACAAGGTATGTGGCCTTGAGAAAGTTATTTAATCTCTTTGTGCCTCAGTTTCCTCATCTTTGAAACGGGATAATAAGAGTATTCATTTCGTAAGGTTGCCGTAAGGATTAAAAGAGTCAAGATTTGTAAAATGGACTCAGCTTGTATCTGGTTTATAGTAAACTCTACGTAAGCATTTGTTGGATACATACTTATATTTTATTTATTTTTAATTTAGATTCAATTAATTAATATATAATGTATTATTTGTTTCAGGGGTACAAGTCAGTGACTCATCAGTCATATATAATACCCCGTGCTCATTCCAACAGCACACATAATACACAAAGACTTGATGTGATCCTAGCTATGTCATCAGCCAACTTTTGTGACCTTGGACAAGTCACTTGCGTTCTGTAGCTATAATTTAGTCCTTCATCTACATCGTAAAGAGGGTAGACTGAGCTCCATCCTAGTTGTACAAATCTGATGCCATGTTATGGTATTTCGAATCAGTAGTACAGATATGAAGAATCCTATGGAAATAAAAAACAGAGTTTCTAATGAATTATCTGTAGAAATGGGTATAGAGATGATTCAAATGTCTTTTCATTTTCCCAGTACTTGAAAGTGTGGGATGGTATGTGCATATCTTGTATTCAGGAGCTTATCTACACAGGCATCTGTCGGATAGAAAGGAACAGACAAGCTTGTATCAACCATGAGATATTTTCCATTAAAAAATGAAAACTTAATGGTCTAGACTGTGTAAAGGCTGGCAAAAGCTCAGATGAGGAAATATCTATACCTTAATCAGAAGAAAGAGAAAGGCAAAGATTTAAAAACAGCCAGGAAGCTTAGCCACTCTCCAGGCTGAGTTGAACATACAGGTGAGACGCGGATTGCTCCGTATGTTTTCACTGACACTCTAAGGGAAGGAATGATAAAATGACACAACAGAGCAGGTTTTTTTAAAGAAATATTTTTATTAAGATAAATTCCACAGTATTTGGAGAATTCATTTCCTGTAAAATTAGAGAAAGTTTAAATTCTTAGATTGAAAAAGAGATATAGCTAAAGGACCATAATCATGTCACTGAAAAGAGAACGATATACCTTATAATGTGTAATGAAGTCAAGACGGTCTTTAGGATTCTAAAAATATTTTTACATTTTCCACTCTCCCTTTCTTTTTCAGTTGTAATCAGAGGTGTGCTCTTGTTAGCTCTTGTTAGTGGCTTTGAACTTGCAAAACAAAAACAAAAACAAAAACCCAAGAAACAACAACACCAAAAAAAAAAAAATTGCTGAAAGAGCCATGAATAAATAAGAAGTCAATGTAGATTTGTAAATATTTTCTCAAAGGTCTAAGGGTCACTGAAGTATTGGAAACCGAAGAAAGGAACGGTTAAAAAAAAAAGGCATCAACAAAAATCAAAAACTTCCAGAGAAAATACACAGAGAAGCAGCAATATTTAATTAAATTAATGTATACTGAAAGGGTCAAAATGTTATAAGAACCACATGAAGTAGAAAGACCTTGGAGAGAGGAAAGGGCATGCCAATAAATAAAAAGAAGTTGTGATAAGACTTTAAATGGATAAGGCTGTGAATTTACTTTTGTAAAAAGGCTGATTTTCAAAACCTAGGCAAAGTCTTTACTACTAGAAAGTCATGAAGACCTTTCAAAAAAGCCTGGGACATTGTATACAGTTTGAGGCATTTCACTGCCAGGAAGATGAAGGCAAACAGAGATGGGAATTCAGAGGAAAACACACACACACACACACACACACACACACATACAACAGAAGTATTTCAGAGTCTGTGGAGGATTGACTTTTCAAGAGAATGTATGAATAAATAGAATAAATAAGAGCTTGGTTTGCAAAGGCTAAAGAGTGGGAGGTGATGTGTTGTATGTGCCTGAAATCGAACAGAGCAAAATCGCAAGGTAACAGGCAGTGTCTCATTTAAATCCTATTAACTTATTTAGTCATCGGTGTAACTCTACTATTCTCATGAAGATATGGACATTTATTTATCAGTATTTGTTGTATATGTGGGACACACATGCACACACACAAGTATGCATCTATATAGCCAGTAAGTGCCCAATCTTCCTTTCCTTTTTCCTGCATTTTCTTGAGTGAGAAAGAGACTGCTGAAAATGATCTTTCTATATTTTCTTGAAAGAGATTTTAAAAACAGCCTATGATTAGCTGAACTGAAAGTTTGCCCATCTTGCCTCTGGCTAGGGTGAGTGGCTGGTATTATCCATAGGAGGATACAATATAGTCTTCTTAAAGAAGTGGTTTTGTTAACTGTGAGTTATCAAGGCTGGGAGAGGGGTTTGCCAGGCATTACAATACTAAGGAATTAAGTATATGCTATCATTTTACTCTCACTGTCTGATAAATGAGAAACTCAGTAGAAAACACTAAGAATCACTGAAATAAATTATTTAACACATATGAACAAGCAAGAGGCTCAAAATACATAGATTTAATATTGTTGCTGCTGAAAGATGACTGTATTCTTGTATTTTCCATTTATTACCCATTCTCTTCCCTACCTTATTTAAAGCCTTCTACATAGTAGGTGCACTAAACAAAAATGTATTCAAAAGATAAATGCTGTTGATTCCTAGAATGGTGGGTTGTTTTTATCCTCATTTAAAGTCCTTTCTGGCTGTGTGGGCAATAGATTACCTTGTGCTATGGTTGGGGAGCTATATACGTTCAATCAATGAGAGCACTGAGCTGAGGAGTTAAGCAAATGTTGTTTTGTGCGCTGACAGCTGGGCTTCAAAATGTGGCAGTCCCCGTGTTTGTTGCCGAGTAGTATTTTTCAAGCAAATACAAAAATTGTCATCTTCTCTGTCAGCATGAGCTCACTGAGTCATTAAGACTCACCCGCACAGACTAGAGCAAAAAGATGTTTTCCTTTGTTATGGATTTAATCATTTCATGAGGAGCAGTTTTCAAAAACTCTGAGTTTCGTGCAATAAAGATGACATTTAATGCACAACAGGTATTAATAGAAGCCACCACAACTAAGCCAAGGTGAATTGAATCTTGGAAAGTGGCGGTTAACAGCTGATGACGGGAATGAAACGCGGAAGGCCAAGACAGAATTAGAACGGCGGTAACAGCTCCTAGTGGCCAGCAGGGGTCGCCCAATAACCAGAAAACAAATAGGAGGGACGCGTGTTCTGCAGGCCAAAACGCAGAGCTGAAAGTACTCCCAGACCAGATGTCAGGATACCCTTGGGAGACACGTGCGGAACTCACTCATAATCCCAACTCAAAACCGAACAGCGAGGCTCTCTCAGAAACGATATTACTTGCTCGGTGAAGGGGGGAAACCTCAGGGGGCAATTCTGGGGCTCTGCTCCACGCAGGGCAGCCAAGGAGAATGTTGGATGCAGTCAGACGGGGCAGGAATGGAAGAGAGTAGAAGATACCTAAGGGGAAGAGACTCCCTTTTGGCTTCCTATGCTATTGATCTAACTTCAGAGACCCAGAACAGAGAGCCCAGCCTCCAGTCAGGTTTCCTTTGTATGTTCAAGTACAGAACATTAAAAAACTGTTCTGACCCCTCCTGTTTGAAAGGTTTGTATAAAATGCATCTTTAAAACATTAAAAAAATGTTCAGATCTCTGGGTTTTTCACCATGATTCTTCTTTTCTTCTTACAGCTGCTCTACACTTCTGCTTCTCTTCAGTGTCTGCCATTAAAAAGAAAAAAAAAAGGTGTGTCCCCATCAATTCTTTGTCTTTGGGTTTCTGAATCATTCTCTGAAAGGATCTTCGAGGCTGGGTTAGTAACAAAAGTAGCAGCTAACGTTATTGAGAGTGTACTGTGTTATGCTCTGCCCCGAGCTCGCACTGAACATGGGTACCTCGAAGTGGCCCAATGATGTAGATACTATTTTAGGAGCCTTGAAACTGAGCTTCACAGAGAGCTAAAGCAGAGACCCGGATTGCCTGATGCCTATTCTTTTTTTTTTTTTTTTTTTTAAGATTTTATTTTATTTATTTGACAGACAGAGATCACAAGTAGGCAAGAGAGGCAGGCAGGGAGAGAGAGGAGGGAGGAAGCAGGCTCTCCGCGGAGCAGAGAGCCCGATGTGGGGCTCGATCCCAGGACCCTGGGATCATGACCCGAGCGGAAAGCAGAGGCTTTAACCCACTGAGCCACCCCGGCGCCCCCCTGATGCCTATTCTTAACCTCCATGCTGTTTGACTGCAAATCTCAGGCCGCAGGAGACAAAAGAACGTTAATATTCAACCATCCAATCAGTGTCTGAAGCTCAGATTCCTTCTGTGCCCTTTCTATCCTGTGGTTGCTTCCTTGTGATTGTCTGTTGGCGTGATAGGGACCCACGAGTCTCTTCTTTCCTTGGACGTTTCTGCCTGTAAGAGGGTTCTGCCCAACAGTTAGCCGAGGTTCTTCTACCTCAGCTCCTAGAGGGTCAGAAAAAGAAGGCTGATTTCTCTTCCCATGACATTACTTTCCACACATGAAAGGAGTTGTTCTGGATTTCCCAGATACTAGTCAGGGTTCTCTGGAGAAACAGAACCAGATACTCATGCACATATGGAGATTTATGACAAGAACTGACTCATGTGTTTATGGAGACTGACAAGGTGTGTGATCTGCCATCTGCAAGTTGTAGAACCAGGAAAAATTGGTGGTATTATTCAGTCTGAGTCTTAAAGCCTAAGAACCAGGGAGCTGATGGTGTAAGTCCCAGTCCAAGTTCAAAGGCCCCAAAATCTGGGGCTGATGTAAGTTTTGGCATCAAGAGGTGGATGGTCTGAAGGTAGGAGAAGATGGATGCCTCACTGAGAGTGAATTGAACCTTCCTCCACCTATTTGTTCTGCTCAGTCCCTCAGCAGATTCAATGATATCCACCTGCATTGGTGAAAGGAACCTTTTTCCTGTCTACTGATTAAAATGCTGATCTCTTCTGAAAACACTTTGACAGATACACTCAGAAATGATGGTTTACCGACCATCTGGGTATCCCTTAGCCCAGTCAAGTAGATGCATAAAAGTCACCATCACACTGCAAATCTTCTGTGTGTTAATTGCATTAAGCTCTCTCACAGGTCTTTATTTTATTTTTTAAACACAGTATCATCATTTTCATTCCTTTCTCCTGCTGAATGAACTGCACTTGCTCATATTTTTCCTAACCTGTGGTGCCTGGAGTGGAATCAGGCCAGCCAGCAGCAGCACAGTTAAAATATTGTGTTTCTATTGATGCTTGTTTTCTGAGAAACACTCAAATTGCTGTTTTCTCTCCTGCTCCTTGTGTATTTTTCTCTTCACTTCTCAGAAATGATGTTTCTTGGTGGGTCCTTACAGCCAGCTTAAAAAAAACCAAACCTATATATAACTATATGATGAAAAATGATTTAGGGTTGACATATAACAAAAGGCAAAAATGTTTAAGTAAATAGTAGGCTTGGTAGCAGACAATGGGAGGATTCAACCTCTAAAACATTAATTGACTTTTCTTATAGCATCATGGACTAATGATGCTTTATGAATTATGGTGAACACATTAGGCTTGGTTGAAATGATAAAGTTGCCATTATGTTTATCCATAGTTTGGGAGTTTAGTACTAAATTCCTGGCCAGCCATCTCTGTGCTTTTATAAAAATTCATATTTAAATAACTTTTAAATGTATAGATTACGAAAATAGCATGCTAAAGCCACCACTTTCTTAGGAAAAATTAACAAGTATAATTTTAAAAACCACTCAGCTATCGCAAGAAACTGTTTTGAACAAGTCGAAAACAGAATTAAACAGCATGCCAGGCAAAGTAGTGACTGAGTTAATGTTTCTTTTTTCTTTCTAAGGGACTCAGGGCATTATATTCAAACAATCTGAGCAAAGGTTGGATAAGATGTCAACTCAAAGTTATTAAAGTCATTTTAGAGGCAGTAAAAACACCTTGCAGTATCTTATCATTCCCAAATTTCATAAGTAGACAAAATCTATTTGCACATGGTTGCGTCCAGATGACATTAATTTTTAATGTGGTTAAATTCCATTTGAATGTATGCCAAGGTAGTAGCAATGATTAGCTTATTTGGAAAATTACCACTTTATTCTTCTCATTATTGGATAACCTCTATTGAAGAGAGAGGCTTCATGAAGCTTTCCTTTCTGACCTCTTAAGTAGTCATCAAATTGAAGCTCTGAGCTTGACCTTTAGACCTCATACTGACCCAAGGCAAATTAGACCTTGTTCAGGACTTGCATTTAAGGATATTGAGCCAATGCTTGGAGGAGTGTTTAATTTGTGGAGCAGAAGAAGACAGAGAATATGACTTAAGAAATTTTTCCTTCTGGGCATGTGGGTGGCTCAGTGGGTTAAGCCCCTGCCTTCAGCTCAGGTCATGATCTCAGTGTCCTGGGATCGAGCCCCTCATCGGGCTCTCTGCTCGGCAAGGAGCCTGCTTCCCCTGTCTCTCTGCCTGCCACTCTGCCTACTTGTGATCTCTGTCTGTGTCAAATAAATAAGTAAAATTTAAAAAAAATAAAAAAAAAAAGAAAATTTTCCTTCTGATAAGGGAAAGGACCTACCTGCTATAAGAAGGTCAAAAGAGAGAGATCAGAAGGGTTAGAACTACGTGGGCCCTAAATATTTCAAAAGGGGTCCAGTGCCATAGCTATTTGGGTCTCAAACAAGATTGGTTATAAGAGCATCAAGACCTAAGGTAAGTTGAGGGGCCATCCAAACAAAATAGAGATCTGTCCACACCTGAAATCTGGAGAAGAGATATTCTTACCAAGGACCTCACAACACAGGGTAACGCCAGCAGCTTCTGAAGAAAAGAAAAGGAAAAATAAAAATGTGTTCTTCTTTAGCAGTTATGATCTCACAAAATTGCACATTCCGTAAGATCATACGGGGAGGCCATTCTTGCTATTGGCAAGCCTGGGGAGTTGGCCGGGGTTTGCGGAGGTGAATTTGTAGGGGAGCGAGGGAAAAAGTCTGAGGACTGGGCCAAAAGGACATTATCAGGCATGATAAAATTAGAGACTTAGAAAGAAGTTGGAGTAGATTAGATGTTACAAATTCAAATCCTTAGGAGTGCTGAATGTGTAACACGGGTGATCCAATTGGCTTCCCATCTCTTTCTCTTTCTGGAACCCTAAGGCCACTATGTGAAGAAGCCTAGGTAAGCTTCCTGGAGGATGAGAGATCATATAGACCAGTGGCAAGTGCTCTAGCTAAGGCTCCTTAGACCAAACAGCCTGCCCATGAGAGTGAGGCCTTCTTGGACCATCCAGTTTCAGCCACACCACCAGCTGACCACAGAGACTAGCCACACTGGCCCAGATGGGAAGAACTGCAGTTAATTCAGAATGGTGAGAAATAATATTATTGGTATTAAACAAAAGCAAAAACAAAAATGGTTCAGTTCATTATTATTCTTAAGTTTCATAACTGAAAAAAATCTGTTTACATGTCTTTTTTAAAAATTGAGGTAAAATTGACATATAAATTTGTTTCAGGTGTACAATATAATAATTTGATTTTTGTGTACACGACAAAGCGATCACTGCAGTAAGTCTAGTTACCATACAATTAACCCCCTTTACCCATTTCACCTACCTCCCAACCCCCTTCCCTCTGATAATCTATAATCTATTCTCCGTATCTATGAACTTTGTTTGTGTGTTTTGTTTCTTAGTTTCCTTATATGAGTAAATTACATGGTATTTGTCTTTCTCTGTTTGACTTACTTTACTGAGCATAATATCTTCAAGATCTATCCATGTTGCTTAAAATGACAAGATTTCCTTCTTTTTTATGGCTGAGTAGGATTCCATGGCATGTATGTACCATCTTCTTTATGCATCCATCCTTTGATGGACACTTAGGTTATTTCCATACCTTGGCTATTGTAAATACTGCTGCAGTGATATGGGTGCACATATCTTTTCAAGTTAGTGTTTTTACTTTCCTTGGGTAAATACCCAGAAGTGGTATAGTTGGATCATATGGTATTTTTATTCTTAAATAGACCTTAAAAAGACCCTGCATACTCTTTTCTGTAGTGGCTGCACCAATTTACATTCCTACCAACAGTGTGCAATGGTTCCCTTTTCTTAATATCCTTTCCAACACTTGCTGCTTCTTGTTTTGTTTTGTTTTTTGATAATAGTCATTCTAATAGGTGTGAGGGGATATCCATTGTGGTTTTGCTTTGCATTTACCTTATCATTAGTGATGCTGATCATATGCCTGTTGGCCATCAGTATGTCTTCTTGGAAAAAAAAAATGTCTACTCAGATCCACTGCCCATTTTTTTAATTGAAAATTTTTGTTGTTATTGAGTTGTAAGAGTTCTTTACATATTCTGGATATTAACCCCTTATAGGACATATGATTTGCAAATATCTTCTCCCATTCAGTAGGTTGCCTTTTCACTTTGATCATAGCTTCCTTTGCTGTGCAGAAGCTTTTCAGTTTGATATAATCCCAGTAGCTTATTTTGGCTTTTATTTCCCTTGCCCTTGGAGAAAATCATTGCTAAGACTGATGTCAAGGAACTTAGTGCCTTTGTTTTTTTCTAGGGGTTTTACAGTTTCAGGTCTTACATTCAAGTATATAATTCATTTTGAGTTAATTTTTATATATGGTATAAGATAGTAGTCCAGTTTCATTCTTTTGCATGTGGCTGTCTTGTTTTCCTAACACCATTTATTGAAGAGACTACATTTTCCATATTATATATTCTTGGCTCCTTTGTGTAAATTAATTGACTGTATATTTGTGAGTTTACTCCTGGGCTCTCAATTCTATCCCATTGATCTATGTGTCTGTTTTTGTGCCAGTACCGTAATGTTTTGATTACTATAGCTTTCTAATATAGTTTGAAATTAGGAAGTGTGATACCTCTGCCTTCATTGTTTCTCAAGATTGTTTTTGCTATTTGGGATCTTTTGTGGTTCCATACAAATTTTAAAGCTATTTGTCCTAGTTCTGTGAAAAATGTCATGGGATTTTGATAGGGACTTAACCAAATCTATAGATTGCTTTGAGTAGTATGAACATTTTGGCAATTATAATTTTTCCATTGCATGAGCATGAAATATCTTTACATTTACTTTTATTTCTTCCGTTTCTTTCATTTATGTCTTAGAGTTTTCAGTATACTGGTCTTTCATTTCCTTGGTTAGATGTATTCCTAGGTATCTTATTCTACTTAAAGCAATTATAAATGGGATTGTTTTCTTAATTTCTCTTTCTGATAGTTTATTATTTGTGTATAGAAAAGCAAAAGTTGTCTCTATATCAATTTTGTATCCTTTTACTTTACATTTATTGCTTCTAACAGTTTTTTGGTGGAGTCTTTAAGGCTTTCCATATATAGTAGTATCATGTCATCTGCAAATAGTGACCATTTTACTTTTACTTTCTAATTTGGGAGGCTTTTTATTTATTCTTCTTTCCTAATTGCTCTGTCTAGGACTTCCAGCCCTATGTTGAATAAAAGTAGCAGGAGGGGGCATCCTTTTCTTGTTCCTGATCTTAGCTTTTCGCTGTTGACTATTATATTAACTGTAGATATACATTGTTTCAATATAGTATTGCCCTGATGACATTAATTTTAATACCAATAAACACCATTTAAATTTGGATCAAGATAAAAGCAACGATTTATTTATTCTGAGAAATTACCAATTTCATCTTCTACCACATTGGACAGTCTCATACCTTACAGTGTTAGAAGGTCAACAAAAATAAGATTAATTGTATGTACCAATGAAGTATTTTTTGCTGAAATATGAAGGACATTCTGAGCAAACTACGAGTGCAAGCTTATGTTTATGTCTGGTCAGTCCTAGAGTTTAGAATTCCACGATTTGAGAGATAAGTTCCTGAAAGGTCATTTTAGATTTTCCCACAGTTGAGGAGCTAGAAGACAGCCTTAGAGACTATCTAATCCAGAGGGATCCAACTGATAGTTTACAGGCCAGATTTGACCAACAAATGCATTTTGTTTGGCCTACACAGTGTTGGCTCAGAAATTTAAAAAAAAAATATATATACACCTAATTAGTCACATTGCCAAATTTTTGAAATTGGGTAATCACATTAAAAATCTGCATTTCCAAATTATCTTGAAAAATATTTGGAAGTATTGGCAACATTGAGCCTATGGGAGAATAGTTAATTGAAGCAAAATACAAGCTGCTAATTTTTATTTATTTATTTTATTCTAATTTTTTTTAAAGATATTTATTTATTTAACAGAAAGAGATCACAAGTAGGCAGAAAGGCAGACAGAGAGAGAGGGAGGAGAAGCAGGCTCCCTGCTGAGCAGAGAGCCCTATGTAGGGCTCCATCCCAAGACCCTGAGATCATGACCTGAGCCGAAGGCAGAGACTTTAACCCACTGAGCCATCCAGGCGCCCCATATTTTATTCTAATTTTTTTAAAGAGAGTGCATGTGTGTGCAAGTATTGGTTGGTGGGGTGGGGAAGGGCAGAGGGCAGAGGGAGAGAGAGAATCTTAAGCAGGCTACACGCCCAGCATGGAACCCAACCCCAGACCCAATTTCACAACCCTGAGATCATGACCTGAGCCAAAATCAAGAGTCAGATGCCTTACCAACTGAACCACCCAGATGCCGCCAGCCTGCTCCTTTTATATGGGGAAGGAGCTCACCACGTCCCTATATCATATGGTTGGAGGTTTCTGTGATTTGTCCTGCATAACTGATCGCCCTGACCTTCTCGTACCCAGGCAGAAGAAAGAATGTTGTTTGTGGGACTTATGCTGAATAAGTGACATTGGGAGCCTGATTAATGGACATTAGTCAGCCTCCGGGTCAGAGTTGGCCCTTCTGGTCCAGAGGCTAAGAGCTGTAAATCTTGTCTTACATTCCTCTGGCTCCAGGCTGGACTGCCCCCTCCCCCCGCCAAATGGGATCTGGGAGGGGAGACAAACACACCTAGCCCAGGATCCTTGAATATGTAAAGACATTATAATGTAGAAATCAGCTCACTCCAAATCCCACATAGGTGAACAAATGTTTAACTTCAGACCCCATCATTTGCCCTATAAATACAGCCCTGGGGTCAGTTGAAGTCTCATCTAAGGAGAGGATGCACCCCCCAGTCCTCTCAATCAGGACTCCAGCCTGGCTGTCTCCAAAGAGCTTCCCCAGCTAGTGAGGTTGGAGGTTGTAAGTACCCAATTTAATATAACTCTGTCTTATTCTCCTTTACTGCTTACTGTTGCCTTCATCTGTGTGAAGATTTCCCTTTTCTTCTTTCTGTTTCTATAGATTTTTATGATCTCAATAAGGTGTTGTTGTTTTTTCACCTGTGAAACTGAGAGTACAGCTACTGTGAATCTTTGTTTTCAGAAGAGTCCCCAAAGAAACCATCCCTCTCCACTACATAACACCTCAGTTTGCTTTACTCATCCATGTTACATACAACCTCTGGAAGTATTTGAATTTGTAACATCTGAATCTGCTCCCGTCACTTAATTTTACAGATAAGCAAACAGAGTTTCAGATAAAATGGATTCTGTCATCAGCCAGTGATGGACTTAAAATATGGTATATATATAAATCCTTATTAGCTGTGGGTCTGGTATTAGCTTTTCTTCCCACATGGCAGCTGGCTGAGGGCAGACTTAATTTTGAATCAGTGTGAACAGGCAGAAGAGTCTGGGATTTTCCAAGACGAGAATGCTGGAGAGTAGTTTGGAGACACCAGGATCAGCGTCCCCTAAGTCCCTAAGCGGCTAGAGGGTGCAAGCCCCTGGAAGGCAAAGGAGGAGCTGAAAGATAGAGAGGGCAAAGAAAACAAACATGTTTTGCTTCAATATTTTGTTCCTCATCTGCCATATTGGCCTAACGATCTTTGCTGGGAAAACATTTCGCTACATTTTGATGATGTTGATAGACTTTGGAATGCATGTAAGTCTCTAAAAAACACAGAAGAAACTGTGAGATTCCAACTATATAGATGGCCAAGTCTTAGTTTAAAAATATACTTCTTAAAAGTTCTTTAGAAAGATTTTTTTAAAATCTCATCAGAAGAAAAAGGAAATTTATAACTAGATGTTGTAATGGATCTTACCTAGACTTGCCATGGTGATCATATCACCATATGTGTGTGTATGTGTGTGTGTGTGTGTGTGTATAATTATGTTGTTCACCTGAGATGAGTATAATGTTAACTATATCTCAATAAAGAAATAGTTCCAAGAAATCTATCTTCCCCTATATCCATCATTAGCCAGGTTCTATCTTGAAAATGTATCTTGAATCTGTGAGCTTCCTTCAGTTTCATTCCTATTATCACCACGGGAGTTGAGGTCACCCTGCTTTCCCCCAGCCTCTTGACTAGTCTCCGTGTTTGTGGTGGGCTCTCATCAAACCTGCTCCGCTCAGACCCTCCCATGCATTGTAAATCAGGAGATGAATTGTTGCGTAGGCCCACAGATCAGTCTGTACTTCAAAGCTGTGGTGTGATTATATGATTAGTGAGCAATTAACAGGATGCGATGGTGGCTTCTTCAGGAATTATACTTGGAGTACAGATGCTAAAATCAGGTCACAGGGTTTGCTAATCGTGGGTTTTGCAACCATAAAAATTAATTCTGCTGGAATATAAGGTTGTTGTGGTTGGGGACAATGAAGTGGTAATGTCCTTGGAGTGTCCTAGTTTGGAAGCTTGGAATGTCCTAAGGCCTGGAAGGGCCTGTGGACAGATAGGTGATGACCATTGCCACCAACCATGGACATTTTCGGTAAATAAATGGGAGATTCACTGAACATTCAATAGCCTAACCTCCTCAGATGTCCCTTATGGAAATGTATTCTTTGAGTTCATTAGAACAAAAAGTAATCTGTGTATATCAGAGTCCTCCGTTTCACCAATTCTCAAACTTAATCCATGTTCTTCCATCCAATTCCTTCTTCACATACCTAACAGAATAATTTTTTAATCACCAAAATCTAATTAAGGCATTTGTCTACTCTGAAAACGCAGACCTTTGATCTTAGGATATTTTTCACCCCTTTCTTACTGCCCAAGCTTCTTTTCTACTTCCTTCTCCTTCACACTTTAAAATTCAGCTATAGAAAATTGTGGTTAAGTCCTGGAATGAGACTTGATCCCTCCAGCCTCTGGAATTTTGCACAGACTGCATTGCCCTTGCCCGGGATATGGTTTTCCAAACTGCTAAGGATTGAGTGTTTGTATCCTCTCCAAATTAGTCTGTTGAAATCCAAATGATAGCATTTGGGGGGGGGGTGGCTTTTAGGAGGTAATTAGGGTTAGATAAGCTCATGAGAATGGAGCCATCATGAAGATACTGATGCCCTTATAAAAAGAGGAAGAGACATGTGTTCTTTCTCTCTACGTGTATACCCCTTGAAGGAAGGTTGTGTGATGGCATATCCAAGAAGAGGGCTCTCACAGACCATGCTGGCAGCCTGATCTTGGAGTTCCAGCTTCCAGAGCTGTTAGAAATGTTTGTTGTTAAAGCCACCCAGTCTATAGTATTCTGTAATAGGAGCCTGAAAAGTTCAAGACACAAACCATGCCTATCAGCTTAATTCCTGTCCATCTATCTGGTTTTCCCTGATAGAATGTTTCCCTGAAAATTTCTTTTTTCTTTCTATTGAAGTATAGTTGACAATATTGCATTAGTTTCAAGTGTGCAACGTAGTGATTTGATAAGTCTATACCTTATGCCATGCTCACTGCAAGGGTAGCTACCATCCGTCACCATACATCACTTCTAATACCATTGACTACATTCTCTATGCTGTACCTTTATCCCCATGACTTCTTTCAATCTGTAAGTGGAAGACTGTATCTCCCACTCCCCTTCACCCATTTTGCTCATCCCCCGACCTACCTCCCCTCTAGCAACCACTTGTTTGTTCTCTGTGTTTACAGGTCTGAGGCTGCTTTTTGTTTGTTTGTTTGTTCATTTGTGGTTTTTTCTTTTAGCTTCCACCTCTGAATGAAGTCATATAGTATTTGTCTTCCTCAGTCTGACTAGTTCCAGTTAGCATAATACCCTCTAGGCTCATCCATGTTTTTGCAAATGGCTGAGTAATATCCTATGATATATTTTATGTGTCTTTTTATGGATGAGTAATAGTCTATGTATAAGTATATGTGTATAAATATGTGTATGTATATATGTCACATCTTTATCCATTCATCAGTCAATGGATACTTGGGTTTTGCTTCCATATCTTGGCTGTGGTAAATAATGTTGTAATAAATATAGGAGTGCATGTATCTTTTTGGATTAGTGCATCCGTTTTCTTTGGGTAAATACCCAGTAGTAGATTAACTGAATCATATGCTATTTCTGTCTTTAATTTTTGAGGGAACATCATTTTGAGGGAACATCTTTAATTTTTGAGGGAACAAAACATAGTTGTCCACAGTGGCTGCACCAGTTTACATTCCCACCAAGAGTGCACGAGAGTTCCTTTTTCTCCTGAGATGTTTTTATGACTCTTCTAGTCTGGGTTGGTTATCTTCCTAAGTGTCTCCATAACACCTTATACTTCACTTTCATGTGGTTACCATGCTACATCATAAAATCTTATTTACTGTTTTGTATCTTCTACTTGACCATAAACGCTGTGGTGGCAGACATTGTATCTGCCTTGTTTGCAGTTTTATCGTTAGCTTTTAGCAGGTGGTATAAATATTAATAAATTAGCAAATATTGGTTGGTTGAATGAATAAATTAGGTAGCAAGAAGAAGCAATTTAAGAAATCAGTCAAGCAAACAAAAACAATGAAAGAAACCCTTTTTTAACTTATGATGCTCTTTATTTTAGAGGTAGCTACATTCTCACATCTTTAAAGACAGCTTTTACTTGGCTATGGTCAGATGAAGTCACTTGCTAGTGAATTTGTCATGACCTGTCTGATTCATTTTAATTTCTTGTCTTTGTTTTCTGCAAAGAGAGAAAATCCCTCTAAAATTCCACCAGTTTAAAAACTCAGTAACAGAAGAACTTAATAGACAATGTCTTCCAACAAATATATTTCTATATATATTAGGTGCTTACCCTTTGCAAACTTGAGAATTCACAGGACCTGCAACTGATTATATTCATCCAAACTATAATCATTTCCTTTGGCATAAATAAAGTCAAGCCATTAGTATGAGGCCAAAGGCCCTTGCATTTTAGTACAGTTTGGATGGATGCAGATGAAATTACAGAGTCACATTTTATTTGTTGGCTGCTGTCCCAATTATGAGCTTAGTCACATCAGAGAGTTCAGAGAGATCAGGAATGGGGTGGGGAGAGGATACACAGTTCTCAATAATTATCCCATGACAGGATGGGCTTTCATTTGCTCTGACCAACATAGAGATTAACTCTAGACCTCTGACCGTCTGATCTGATGTGGATTAAAAAATTCTCCAATCTTCCAAAAACATTCATTAAATTCTCTTTAGGAAGTTTAACACTTCCACAGCTGGTGATGGGGGTGGGGGTGTTGGGAAGAGATAGGGTTGGGAGAAAGGCTGATTCAAATGCTACAATTATTTTGAGACTGGAAACAGAATTGAAATGACCCAGATGGTTAGCCTAATGAAGCCGAACTGAAATTTATGCCAAGAGGAGTCAGAGCCACGTTTCCATTTCTCTGTGAGGGGGAATAAGTGTGTGTATGTGTGTGTGTGTGCGCATGGGTGCACAAATGGGCATGCATGATTGATTTTGGCTGGAGCAGGCTTGGGGTTATAGGAATAAAAGTGTGGCAGGCCAAGATGAATGTGCATAGGAAAGAAATCACAACAAAACACAAAGCCTTTTTCTGCTACAGTCTGGCCTCGGGGAGGCCTGCTCCCTCTCAATTGCACCAGTGTGGAAAATCCTCTTTCCTTTGGCTTTTAAAAGAGACCATATTTCCTGGGAGTGTATGGTACCTTTTGGATAAGGTGCTTAAGGTAGATCAAGCAGAGCAGAGGACATCCATGCTGCAGACCTGTGCCAGGGCATTTGTCCAAAACTCTATCGCTAGCAAAAACCAGATTGGGCTACATGTCGCTGTGACTGCTACTCTCACCTCCTCTGTGGACTTCGGTTTATTTACCTACATGAACCACCATGCTTGCCGCAGTGGTAGGAGGCAAAGGATGAGGACAGGGCTCAGGGCCAAGTCTGTATCTGCCTGGGTTTTGGAACCATAAAAGGGTCTTTAATTTTCTTTTATTATTTATTTATTTATTCATTTGACAGACAGAGATCACAAGTAGGCAGAGAGGCAGGCAGAGAGAGAGGAGGAAGCAGGCTCCCTGCTGAGCAGAGAGCTCCACGTGGGGCTCGATCCCAGGACCCTGGGATCATGACCTGAGCCTAAGGCAGAGGCTTTAACCCACTGAGCCACCCAGGCGCCCCTAAAAGGGTCTTTAATTTTAATTAAAGTAGTTAATATGTGTAAATCTTGAGGATGCTGCCTGGTACATAAGATATAGTAATTCCATTTTAGCTATAGTATTATTATTATTATTTTATTTATTTGCTATCTTAGCTGTGGGATTTGTTGTGTTTGTCATTCAAAGGGACTTCTCTAATAAACGTGAAGAGCCATGAGCTTTATGTCAGACAAGAAAGGAAATGGACTTAAGAACTGATATGGTAACTATGCCACCTTGTATAATTAGGAATAAGCCTTAGTTTCCTTAGCTGTAAAATAAAATTAGGATGGGGCAGAGTATCCCTAGAATGGTCCCCTTAATAGGGGGAAATAACATTTATTGCCTACAGGTCTATGTATTATGACTGTGTGGGGGACTTTACATATATCAGCTCATTTAATCCTCACAATGCACTTTTTTTTTTTTTTTTTT
>PISX010027470.1:0-22936 GCA_004024625.1 Mellivora capensis | reverse complement strand
AGAGTATCCCAGGATCCAGGAGGCGCACAAAAGATAGAATACACATGACTATTCATGCAATGGTTTTGAAGTTTATGTGCCCCTTTCCTCAGTGAGGTAGAGTGGGCAGGACCTGCGGCGTCCGGAGCCTCCGTATCTAAAATGTTCCCTGTGCTGAAACTCACAGAGAAGGACCCTCTGTAGAATGATGGCCCCCAAACCCCATCTTCAGACGCTCTCCCCGCTGGCTGGCGACTCGGATCTTGACATCATTTTGTGTGGCTCATTCTCATCCTCCTCTTTAGGAAGCTGGTGAGGTGAACCACCCCAGGACTGGTTTGGAAATATTTCTTTTTCAAGGGAACATTAAACCATTCTTATTTGTTTGGTGAAACCGGGAGGGAGTGATAGAGAAAATTAACGGTGAATACCAGAATCTGAAATACCAGGAACGTCCAGTCTTCTGGAAAAGACCGATGATGTCTGTCGGGGTTGTGCCAATTAATAAAGGGAAAATAAATCCCCATTAGGTTAAATAGGATGGGTAATTTGTGGTGATTGGTGAGCGTGGCAGCCTAACGAAGACTCCTGCTTGGACAGTGATGATTTTCCCACATGGGGTTCTCCGAGGACATGCTTGTCAGCGGCAGTCTCTGGTCCCGTGGACCTAGACATCCCAGCAGATGGTCGGGGAGTCACTGAACACCGACCAAGTACGGGCACCGGGGGACGGGTCTGTGCATGACACCCCATCGGATCCTCACCAAAGTCACCAGTCCCATGAGACACTTTTAGCTTCCATTTTACAGCAGAGGACACCAAGTCATTGAGAGGATGCGTGACTTGCTCAAGGTCACGTGGGAGGAAAGTAGCTGCATTTCCATGAACCATTGTCCGCGGACCCAGGTTGGAATCTTTACCCAGATGACTGTGGGCGGGCTTTGAGGTTCTCACGAGCTCCCTGGAATTGTATGTGAACATGTTCACCATATGCAAATATTTGTAGAGAGAAGGTCTACAGTTCTCACCAAATTTTCTACGGGAGCATGACCTTGAAAGACGAAGAACAAGGAAGGTTGGGGAGAAGAAAGGACAAAAGGTTATCGTTTGGCCTAGAGCAGTTTTTATGCTTGTCTGAAGGGAGAGTGGGTTGCATCTAATCGAATACTAACCCATTCACCAAGAAAAAAACTATTTTGAGCTTTCCTTTCTTCAGTGTGGGTAAGGAAAAAGAAAAACCATTGGTAAGTTCAAGGTGCTTTTTATTTATTTATTTTCTCATTTTTTTTCACAAGGTGCTTTTTAAAATTACACCCCTCCCCCGAAAACCAACATCCAGCATAAACCATTCTCAAGGGCACTGAGTTTAAGTCCTCTGCTATCCTCAGAATGGTAAGACATGTTTCTTTTCCCTTTAGTGTCTAAATGGAAAAATGCATATAACTCTGTTTCTCTCAGAATAAAAGCCTGAGATACGTGAAAGCTCCTTGGTAGAAGAATTTTTTTATTTTTACAATTTATTTACTTATTTTTAGAGAGAGCGAGAGTGTGTGTGTGGGGGGGGGTGGGCAGAGGAGGAAGGAGAGAGAATCTGAAGCAGGCTTCGCACTGAACGCTGACTACCACATGGGGCTCGATCTCACGACCCTCAGATCATGACCTGAGCTGAAACCGAGAGTCAGAGTTCAACAGACTGAGCCACCCAGGTGTTCCTTTGGGGGAATATTTCTTGAATATATATCACTTGCCAGGCTCTCTGCCTTGACTGAAGCCCATAAACATGTATGGAATACAGTTCTTGATTCCAGAGTTTAACACTTAAGTAAGGGAGACAGATATGTAACCGCATGATTTTCATGCTTTATTTGAGTTCCTAAGAATTAATATAAAAGACTAGCTTCTCACTGAAAAGGTGGCAAAAGGATATTAAGAGATGAATCACATACATACACAAAATGTACATGGTCCTTAACCATGAAACTTTGCTTTACCTAATTCATCATAAGAGATACACAAAGTATAACTAAAATGAAATTGCAGGGCGCCTGGGTGGCTCAGTGGGTTAAGCTTCTGCCTTCTGCTCAGGTCATGATCTCAGGGTCCTGGGATCAAGCCCCACTTCGGGCTCCCTGCTCAGCCGGGAGCCTGCTTCCCCCTCTTCTCTCTCTGTCTGCCTCTCTGCCTACTTGTGATCTCTGTCTGTCAAATACATAAAAAAAAAAAAATCTTAAAAAAAATAAAATGAAATTGCACCGCTTACCTATTTGATCGGCAAAGGTAAAAAATCTGATAACTACAGTGTTGACAAGGGATTGGGGGAAAGACATGATCACAGGCATAACTGATGGGAGTATACACGAGGACAACATTTATGGAAAGCCATTTATTCATCAAAATTTAGAATCAAAGAGACAAAAAGGAGCCAATGGAGAGTTCCCAAAGCTTGAACAATCTGAGCAACAAATGAAATAGTGTCGGGTTAGAACCTAAAGCAAATATCCACGGATCCACACTGATGTAGCATGCTGCGGGCTGCATATAATGATTTCCTTCCAGAGAGTACCGTATGGAAAGGAGTGGGGACTAACTTCAGAGTGGAGAAACCTGACATGCAAGACAGCTAGGTGATCACGGTCAACACCAGAAGGGACGAGCTCTGTTGACAGTACATACACTTGACATGGCGTGATAAAAATGGCACTTTATCTCTTCTTGCCCCCAAAACCCATAACCCCAGTGTAACCATGACAAAAACATCAGAGAAATCTCAATAGAGGGATTTTCTACAAAATACCTGAGCGATACTCCTCTGTCTATTTCTAAGAAGGAGCTAATGAGCAAAGGATGGAAATTGCTGACTAATGACAAGTGACAGGATCGGTGGGTAACAATGGCGCCCGGCTTCGGTGGGCAAGTCTATGTGTCCAGTGACAGTGATCTGTGTGCTTCTCTTTTTCCTCGAAGCAGCCTGTCATAGCAGTAGAGACAAAAAGTGGGTCCTGGACTTGGACAGTGAGTGGGATGGATGGACCGAGTTCTGGGAGTTGACGAAGATCATCAAGAGAAGTGATAGCAGGGAGGGGAAGTCAATAAATCCAAGGGGAGCTCAGTGCTGAGGGTAAGGGAGGGGCCAAGGGGTTGGCTCTGGGTTTGGTGGAAGGGTATGAAATTCGGGTTCTGGTCACAGTGTGGGCTCTCCAAGGGTGAGATTTGAGGGTCTTACCTTAATAAACTTGGTACATCCCACATGATGTTAAGTAGCTCTTAACATTAAGGTAAATGGGGAAAGCAGAGGTCAAGAGACGGGAAATAAAGGGTGGTTGAGAAATGTTAAAGAATCTTGTTTGGTTACAATGGAAGGTCTACGGATGGATTGTTGTGCATATATTGGAAAAGGTAAGTCGGGGCCAGACTGGGCCAAGTTTCTGGTTTGGGGTAGCAGCGTCTGCACACAGTGCAAATTCTTGTTCAAGCCCAACTTCCTTTTGGTGGAGAATAGTTGGGAGAAAGGCAGGTGGGGACAAGGCTCCCCCCACCCCTCCTAAGAGGAAGCTACCCTTAAAAGGAAAAAGGCCCCATCCTGTTATTCTAGGCTTTACCCCCTGCCCCAGGTTTAAGGCTTCCTACTGGGAGGACTTACTTGTATGTGACAGAAAGAAGGGAATGGAGCCAATGTGATATTTAAACAGAGAGCTGGTTCTGCTGCCCTGAGGCTGGCTGGAATACCTTAGGACAGTGACGATCACCTGCCCTCTTGGTCCTGGAGGCTACAAAACACCCCCCCAGGAAGCAGCCCTCTACTCTTTCCCACGTGAACCTGATTAGTAGAGTGTGTGGACAAAAGCCTGATTGGGCAGCAGGTGCAGGGAGGAGGAGTCAGATTAAAACAGCCCACACCAAAAAGCCCATGAAATCCTCTAGATTTAATCGCCAAATCGGCAACCCTCTTGGCTCCCCTCCCTTTGGAGAGCTTTAGACTATCGCTCAATAAACCTTCCTCCGCTGCCCGCCACTCCTCCTCTGGTCTCCCTCTTCATTTTTCGAAGCAGCGTGACCAAGAGCCACGGGCACCAAAGGGAAGGAAATCTTGCCACACTGTCAGAGGGGGGAGGTTAGGAGGGAGGTCACTAGGGTAGATTGAAAGATTCGGCGGATGGACAACTACCCTGATTGCGGCAGCAGGTCAGTGGCATTAAGAAGAAAGTGAGAGGCACTGCTGTATGTGAAAAGGGGCGTAACTCCATTCATTGGCAACCAAATGTGGCTCTTTTTGGCCTGTTGACTCAAGCCAACCAGCCAAAAATGATAGTTGTGGAAAATAGGGGAAATCTTAAATGGGCTGCATTTAGACAATATTAAGGAATAACTTAAAATTTTTAAAAGATTATTTATTTATTGGGGCGCCTGGGTGGCGCAGTGGGCTAAAGCCTCTGCCTTCGGCTCAGGTCATGATCCCAGAGCCCTGGGATCGAGCCCCGCATCGGGCTCTCTGCTCCTCAGAGAACCTGCTTCCTCCTCTCTCTCCCTGCCTGCCTCTCTTGCCTACTTGTAATCTCTGTCTGTCAAATAAATAAAATCTTTAAAAAAAAAAAAAGATTATTTATTTATTTATTTAAGAGAGAGAGAGAGAGAGAGAACATAAGAGAAGGCAGTGGGAGAAGCAGATTCCCTGCCGAGCAGGGAGCCAGATGTGGGACTCGATCCCTGGACTCCAGGATCATGACCTGAGCCAAAGGCAGTCGCTTAATCAACTGAGCCACCCAGGTGCTCCTATTTTTAATTTTTTATTTTTTTTTAAGGAGTGACAGTGAAACTCCTGTTATGTAAAACATGTCTGTGGTTTTAGAAATGCCTCCTGAAGTATGAGGGACTGGAAGGACACGATGTCTGGGATTTGCTGTAAGAAAGAGCAAAATCGGGACACCTGGGTGGCTCAGTTGGTTAAGCGGCTGCCTTCGGCTCAGGTCATGATCCCAGCGTCCTGGGATCGAGTCCCACATCGGGCTCCTTGCTCGGCAGGAAGCCTGCTTCTTCCTCTGCCTCTGCCTGCCACTCTGTCTGCCTGTGCTCGCTCTCTCTCTCTCTCCCTCTCTGACAAATAAATAAATAAAATCTTTAAAAAAAAAAAAAGAGCAAAATCCAGAAGATGGGTGAAGAAATGTGGAAACCTGGGTCATTGCTGAATCTGGGGTTTGTTGTAACGTGCTTTCTGCTTCTGGGTATGTTGGAAATTTTTCATAACAAATTTTTAAAAATAACAGCTGAACAAAGATCCGGGTCGGGAGTGTAGTTAGAGTCATCCCACCTGTAAGCCGAGGTGGGCTGGGTGACAAGGTGGGTGGCAGAGGTGGGGGGACTGCCCTTCGTTCCAAGGCAGAGCCGGGTGGTCTGTGGTCAGAACCTGGAGTTGAGAAGGGGAGCTGACCCCTATAGGACCCATTTTCTCCTCTTTATTCAATGGCTGGGAAAGCCCGAGGCTCGATCTTTTGGCATCACAGCCAGCTCCCCAGCCCACGGAGGACGCCAGCCCACAGGGGACAGGCTGAGTGCGGGAAACAAGCCCCCGCTCCACTGTGTGTTTGTGGCTGCTTAGCCGACCTTGCTACTCCAGGATAGGAGTGTGATAAACAGTGATTATGAGTAAAGTTTGTGGTGTTTGTGTCTCCCCAGATCAAAACTCTGTCTCCCCTCTGTGAACACAAGCCATCCAAAGTTGATCTGCATTTAATTTTCTCTGGGTGGTCCCGGGCTGACGTCTTGCCCTTTGGTCTCACCCTAGGAACTAGGGACACGATCCTTTGTTCTGTCTGCTTCCAAGATAGCCCGCCTCCCCACTGCTGGCCTGGCCTGGGATTCCGTGCTCTGAAACTTCATCTAATGTTACAAGGAACAAGAGAACCTTACATTTCCTGGAGAACCTTCTGGGCGAAAAACAGGTGTCCCGGTCACATCTGTGCACAACTGGTCTGCATTCATGAGAAAGCTGCAGAGTGTGAGTCCAGCTAAAGGGTGGCCCTTTGCTGCCCCCCACTTCTAAGGGCTCCCCTGGATGGGAGAGACTGCCCTGTTGCTTGAAATGCAGTAAACCTCTTTGGGGTGCATGAGCTTGCTGGGGTTCCCAGTGAGCAGACTGCCTGCCCCGTGGAGGCTTTTCCCAGAGGTGGAATTGGGGGGGGGGGAGGGGTCAACACAAAAAGTTGTGAGAACAGCTCTGGGGAACCAGAGCTCACTGTGTTTTGAAAGCACCTTGGCATGTCTGAATTCTCCGGGAAAACTGCTCCTCTTTCTTCCATAAACAGCTCAGACGACCGACCCCTCCGACCCCTCCGGTGGAATGTATCTCTCTTGGCATTTGCAAGGTGGGGCTCCCCCAGAAATGCAGAAGTTGCACAGGGCCATGGGCTCAGTGACCCGTCATAAGTCACAGGGCACAAGGGGGTCAGGGGAAGGACTGCAGGAAGTTCAAGTGTCCCTCCTCCCTGTGCATCTCGCCCCGGAGCCATCCCCCTCACCTCTCAGAGAATGTGTTTCTGCTTTTTACTTACCTTCTAGCACTTTCAGCCTCCAGGACAAAAGTGCTTGAGACAGAGCCACCATTTGAAACTTGCTATCATTAGCCTTTTTTTCTCTCCCTGAAAGTCTGTTCCTATAAAAAAAACCCGAAGAGGGGCACCTGGGTGGCTCAGTGGGTTAAAGCCCCTGCCTTCGGCTCAGGTCATCGTCTCAGGGTTCTGGGATCGAGCCCCACATCAGGCTCTCCACTCAGCGGGGAGCCTGCTTCCTCCTCTCTCCCTGCCTGCCTCTCTGCCTACTTGTGATTTCTGTCTGTCAAATAAATAAATAAAATCTTTAAAAAACAAACAAACAAAAACCCTGAAGAAGCCTGGCTGGGGGCACCTGGCTGCCTCAGTCGGTAGACCACGGGAATCCTGATCTCAGGGTTGTGAGTTTGAGTTAGGTGTAGAGACTACTTAAAAAAACATTTTTTTTAATAATCTTTTTTTTAAAAAAGATTTTATTATTTATTTATTTGACACAGAGAAAGAGACACAGTGAGAGAGTGAACACAAGCAGGGGGAGTGGGAGAGGGAGAAGCAGGCTTCCCACTGAGCAGGGAGCCCGATGTGGGGCTCGAATCTGGAAGCCTGGGATCATAACCTGAGCTGAAGGCAGATGCTCAATGACTGATCCATCCAGGCAACACCCCTAAAAAAATAAATTAAAAAAAGTCCCAGGAAGGCTGAATCCAAATTATAAAACCCAACTAGTATGCAGAATTACTTTGATGTGGGCGTCTTCAGTTCATTATGCCTTTGGCTTTATAGGGTATATTTAAAATGTATATACTACAGTGAATATAAACTTGATGAATTTATTTTGCCCAAGAAGAAGGAAAGGATGAGAGGAAATTAAAGCAGTGCCCTGGCCCATTCCCTGGGGTGGAGCTCACGGGACACCACTGATGGTCTGGGATTCCAGCTGTTGGGACCGTGCCCCCCCCACCTAGGGACAGACTTTCTTCAGAGGGCGTGCTCATTTCTCTCCAGGCTGACATGGCATTTGAGAAGGTGCCCACTCCTTGTCAATTGAGAATCTGTTACCACAAAACCACCTGATAGCTTGAAGCAAAATTGTTTGCATTTTTCAGGTCTAGGGATGAAATGATACATCAAGGTCAGGAACTTTGCTCACCTGTGCATGGGCATTTATCACTCCCACCTGAGCCTTCCTGGAGATGCGTTCAGAGATAGACTCATTCAGACATGGCCATGAAATTCGAGGCTGGGAAAGTGGGCTTGAAAAGCTCCTTTTAAGCTCCCTTACATTTCAGGTGAGTCAGAATTCCGTGAACTTACCGACAGAGACTCTGATCCCAGGTCTCCCTGGCATTCTGCCACCCTTTCGGTCCTTCAAGTCACCTGTGGTCCCTAAAAAAGTCTGGGTAAAAAATAACTTGTACATGCTGGCTTTATGGATTTATCAACCCATGTACCACACTGAGACTGGTGACTGGCACGTAAGAAATGCTATATACTATTGGGGCGCCTGGGTGGCTCAGTCCTTAAGCGTCTGCCTTTGGCTCAGGTCATGATTCCAGGTTCCTGGGATCAAGCCCCACATTAGGCTCCCTGCTCGGCAGGAAGGCAGGAAGGCTGCTTTTCACTCTCCCACTCCCCCTGCTTGTGTTCCCTCTCTCGCTGTATCTCTCCCTGTATAAAAAGAAAAAAGAAAAAAGAAAGGAAAAAAAGAAAAAGAAAAAAAGGATATATATTATTTGTTTCAAAATATGGCTCCAAAACAATGAGATCTGATCTGTCGATCTCATCAATCATCATCTACGGAGAGACTCTGGGTCCCAATCCTGGCCTTAGCCGCTTTGTAGCTGTGTCATTTCAGGCAAGTTGAAATCTTTCTTTGTTTCCATGTCTTCATTGGGACAATAAAAATAAGAATAGTACATTGTAACACGATTCGGAGGATTACATGAGTGAAGAGAAAAACTTTTGAGAATAAAGCCGGCACACACTAAGTGCTCGGTGAGCGTTAGCTATTATAATTATTAAAGCTGAAAAGACAGACGCTAAAATATTAACAGAGTATTTCTGGGTGGTAATCTCATGGATGTGTCTTTTCAGTTTTATGCTCTACAAATTTAAGCTTCTTCGAGGCCTGGGGCTTGTTTTTCTGGTCTTCATGATTTTTGCGCACTTAATCGTGGGTCTGGCTGAGAATAGCTGCCGAGTAAATGTCACACTCAGCTGTTGGAATCGCTCTGGCTGAGGCTCTCTTCCAAATACTCATTTTTACTATGTCATGTTTTCACAACCATTAAGGAAGTTTCCAGAACAAAATAGGTAAAGTGAGATGAAATAAACAAAGCTTAATAAACACCAATCAACACAAACGTATTTCTTCCAAAATGACGTGCCTTTTTCCAGACTCCTCGAGGGCTTGGAGCATAGGTTCTGGCCCCGCCCTTTCCAGTGAGGGCTCCTCCTTCCCGAAAGCCAGCCCTCTGTAGTTTGCCGTAAAAATAACAAACTGCTAGTTAATCACCTGCATATGTAGCCCACATCCTGGGGGCCTCTTGGGAATGGAAGTAAAGGAGATTTTATGGAAGTCAGACCTCTGGAGAGGCTGTAAAGTTGGCAGTCAAAAAAACACACACTCCAAAAAAGCAGGATTACAGGAACGCATATGTACTGTGATTCCATGCGCATGCGACATTACATTTGTAAGGCTCACGTATGTACAGAATGTCTTTTTCCTTTAAGATTTTATTTATTTACCTGTCAGAGAAAGACAGAGAGCACAAGCAGGGGGAGCAGTAGGCAGAGGGAGAAGCAGGCTCCCCAGTAGGCAGGGAGCCTGATCATAATCTGGGATCATGACCTGGGCCAAAGGCAGTTGCTTAACTGACTGAGCCACCCATGTGTCCCTGGAATGTTTTTTGTTTGTTTGTTTTTTGTTTTTTAAAAGATTTTATTTATTTGATAGAAATCACAAGTAGGCAGAGAGGCAGGCAGAAAGAGTGAGGGAAACAGGCTTCCTGCTGAGCAGAGATCCCAATTCAGGACTCAATCCCAGGATCCTAGGATCATGACCTGAGCTGAAGGCAGAGGCTTAACCTACTGAGCCACTCAGGCACCCCCTGGAATGTTTTAAATACAATGTAAGTGGTGGTTATCTCGGGGTGGTGGAATATCGGGTGATTTTTTTTCTCCCTTTTTACTTTTTCTACACGGAAAAATATGCACATACATACATACAATATGTGAGAAAAAGAAAATAACCACGTCCTTCCAATGAAGGGCTCATCAAAGGGAACTTCTCTGTTCTACAGACTTCAAAATCTAACTGTAAAGATATCAACTCTGATGTCTAGTAAGGTTGTGAGATTTAGCAAATAACCATACAGGAGACCCAATCATACCTGAAGTCTGATAGGCAATGCTAAGTATTTACTATGCAACATTGGCGTGATGTGAGTGTGCTCGATTCAGAGCCCAGGCCAGTGAGGCCAGGGTTCGACTCCAGGGCTCTGCTCCTCCCTCTATCATCTCTGTATCTGTGTGTCTTCCTTCCTCCCCCTTCCCCTCTTCCTCCTCCCCTACTTCTCCTTCCCCTCCCTCTCTTTCTCTTCCCCCCTCCCATCCCCCCTTCCCCTCTTTCTCCTCCTCCTCCTCTTCATCGTCGTCGTCGTCGTCCTCCTCCTCCTCCTCCTCCTTCTTCTTCTTCTTCCTCTTCTTCTTCTTCCTCCTCCTCCTCTTCTTTTGTGTGTGTGTGTGTGGTCTTCTCTTCTTATGAGAACACCAGCTACATCTGATTAAGGGCTCTCTTACTTCAATATGACGGTACCTTAATGAATTACATCTACAGTGACCTATTTCCAAAGAATGTCAAATGCTGAAGTAGTGGGTGTTAGGACTTCAGTATATCTTTTGGAGACAGCCAGCGCAACCTGTGATTGTCTCATCCCACTGGTTCCTGTTCCAGCTGTTTGTCTCTAGGGAAAGTCAGGATCTCAGAGGGTGAGCTGGACAGTACATTTGTATGAAATTGGGCATTATTACTCTTGGTTTCAAGGGACGAGAAACCCATCTTCCTCTAGATTAGGCTGAAAGGAATTCTTGGATGATAAGAGTCAAAAGAAGAATGAACCAGTCACACTGTGAGAAGTGAGCATTCCCGTTCGGCCGCAGAAACTACTGGATCAAGGGGTAGAGTGAGTCAGGATTTCTGCCATTCTCTTCTTTGGACTTCATTCTCTGTTGAAGTTCTCCTAATAGTAGGGAATACGGCTACTGCCAGGTCCCAAGTCTGTTAGCTTCCTAGCACGAGGGGTAGACACTCCGCAGGAGAGAGCTGACAGCCCAGGGGGATGGAGATGCCAGGTCACGGACAATAAATTTGGCCAGTGGGATGAACTCCTGAAAAAACAAGGGAGTTACTATGGTGGTGGCATGGATAAGGACAGTGGAGCAGGGAACCGACAGACCATATTGCAGACGCCCACTAGAAAAAGATAATTCAAGAGAGGAAAATCCAAACTTTTTTAAAGATTCTATTCATTTATTTGAGAGGGAGTGAGAGAGAGCATGAGAAGAGAGAGGGTCAGAGGGAGAAACAGATTCCCCGCTGAATAGGGAGCCTGATGCAGGGCTCGATCCCAGCATCTGAGCTTAGCCATCTGAGCCACCCAGGCGCCCGAAAACCCAATTTTCATGTTAATTACCCAGATGGGCTCCAGAGCTTGTTCATATTTGCTGGAGAAACTACTCTGTTCTCTATTTTATGTCATTTAGTAGATCAGGTTTATATCTGTGCCCCAGTCCAGCGATCCATGACATTTACAAAATCCAAATTCAAATAGTAATTTCAGATTAATCTGAAAATTGATTAGGTCAGGTGCTTTGCATACATGGTTTTTGTCACTTTGGGGGTGTGAAGCGTGTCTAGTATCCATTTATGAAGCCGGGATTTATTTGTACAGATTTTCGAGTCAATTAGTAACGTTTGTTAATGTTGAAAAGTGGTCATTTTTAAAGTTCATATTTTAACAAGGGTACCCTTCCTTTAATTTCATTTAAGACATTTGTGTAACTGATAAATAGGCAACTATGCAAATACTGATTCACTCTGTGACTACAGGAGCACATTTAATGTAGTTAGCTATTTCTACCTTAGCACTACTAATGACTTGCCTAAATCAATTATAGAAAGTAAATGCAATTTTTGCTTCTTTCTGCTGAACAGCAGAGGACAGAGTGATTATGGAAGCTTGATTTTTTGGGTACCCAAACGTTAAATTCTCAAGGTCCTAAGGAGGAGACCGCTGGTCATCAGTTCCGCTCTCTGGCTGCCGGAGCGACATCTTCATCCAGATTCAGGATCCTCTTCATCCAGATCCAGACACCTCTCGCCCGACTTGTGTGAAAGCAAACGAACGCTTGCCTTCTCCAGGACTCCCTCTCCTGCTGGCGAGTCCCTCTTTCCTGAAGGTCAATTCTCAGACCTAGACAACTCTCTTTTCTTCTTTATCTCTGCCTTCTGTCAATTATCCAAATATCCACTTGCTACCTCTGTCAGTGAGTCCCAGACTTGGGGGTGTGTGTGTGTGTCAGAATCAATCTGTCATTGAATTCACATTCGAGGTCCCAGTCCTGGAGATTTTGAGTCCGTAGATCTAGAAGTGGTCCAAGGTTCTGCATTTAAAGCACCCCTCCCCCATCCCTCCCATGTGGTTTAGGAGCCACTGCCCCGAATATCACCATTCCCACAGTCCCCAGCACTTCTGGTCCCACCTCTGCCTCCAGTGCCTTCATTTGCCAGGTCAGCCTCTACCTAGCTGACTGCCCCAACAACACGTGCACTTGGATGTCTGATTTTCCAAGCACTTTGCCAATCAGCAGATGCACCAAGATGAAAAAAGGAGAATCGTTCTCTCAGGACAATGCCTTGATGACCAGGGTAATCCAGGAAACTGAATCCTACTCTTGAGATGTTTAGAGACTAGGAAACACCCACCCCAAGGTCCTCAAAGAGGGAGTGATGAACTCAACCTTAGAAGGTTTGGGAGAGCTTTCCAGAAGAAGTGATGCTGAAGTTAGAATGAGGATGAGTTTATCAGACAAAGAAGGGCTGGGGGGAGAGAATATTCCAGATAGTTTTAAGCAGG
Organism: Mellivora capensis; assembly: GCA_004024625.1. Classification (NCBI taxonomy): domain Eukaryota; kingdom Metazoa; phylum Chordata; class Mammalia; order Carnivora; family Mustelidae; genus Mellivora; species Mellivora capensis. Next base: position 10,278 of record PISX010027470.1, on the reverse strand, counting down.
CGAATAATAATATGACTCGATTGGGGCTTTAGATTTATCTCCGGACTTCCTGTTTAGTATCACACGTTGGACCCTCTGTTAGGCTGTTTGCAAGTTTTTTGGGGGGGGTTCCCTACTGTCTTCAGCATCAACGATGAACTCTTCCTTCTTGTATTCAAGGCCCTTTGTGACCCAGACCATCTCTCTGTTATCCTCACCGGTCCCCTCCCCTCCTGTGCTCTGGTCACATGCGCGATTGACTCTTCTTTTAAAAAGCTGTGTTCTCACTTCTCGAACACCTTTCCCATCCGTAGTCCTGCAAGCCTTTCCCTGCCCCACGCCTCTGCTTTTATGGCCTTGCTCACTCCCATTTTTCAACGTTTATTTCTTCACTTAGTTCATTTCAAGAGACTGGATATACAAATGGATGATGGCCAGACTAGCTATAAAACTGGAACTCTGCTCCAAAACTTGTAGGAACCTGCCAAGGCAACCAGTCCTGGATGTACAGTAAACAGCCCAGGAAACTAGCTGGCTCGAAGTCAGACTCGTAGGAAGTCAAACTGCGATCTCTAGTAACAATCCAGGAAGCTAGATAGTAACTTCCAGAAAGATAAGCCCCACATGGCCAGGACTTGTTTAATAACTGGCATATTTCCTAGTTTTCATCCTGTTTCCAACTTAGGACCAACCAGAGAAAGCCAGACATGCACCCTCACCAAATGCATAGAACGCACCATGTCTGGTTCGCTGCGCACAGCTTCGCAACACCAGCAGCCTTCGTTGGGGCTCGCCTGAAGCTTTCCCACCTCTCTCTGCCCTCGAGTCTCCACCACAAATGACAGCCATCAGGTCTGAGTAAATAGCCTTTGCCTCTTCTCATTCGGTTGGTTTTTACCTATTCCCACAGTTTGTAAAACTGTTAAAAATAAAACAAATACACCACTGCTATTTTTTGGATAATCGAAGAAAGGTCCATTGGTTTCTTCCCTTCATGAAACAGTTCCCTAGTCAGTATAGAATATGACTGATCTCCACACTAGCCCGAGGAGAAATGGTCAGATGCCCCACATCACTGTGGGAATCTTCCAGCCCATTTTGCTTGGTTTTATCCACAGATGCTAGAATAAATCTTGGTTGTTTAATGAGTCAGTCTATTAGTAATACTTTGAACTTATTTAGCTCAAGGTTAACCTTGGATTTTACTAGAGCCATTTGGCTCATTTGCGTGAAGGCTTGGATGGCGTGTGGTATTTTCAGCTGTACCAGGGGTGCTCCTGGCCCATCATTTCCTTCTGCCCCCTTTTACCCTTAAATACTAGATCACCTGAAGTACTGAATCTCAATTTTCCAAAACTTCCGGAAACCCTGATTAAGCAATAGGAGTTTGAAACACCTGCTAACCTAGTAGGATAGAATTCTTTACAGTGAATTATTTTATCCTAAAGCGGTGTTCTCAAAAGCTTCAGTGGCTTTTCCAGTGATACAGAATACTGTGCAGATCTGTGATCCTATCAGTCAAATCTGGCCTGGTTTTCCACCGTTCTTCTTCGGCCAGGATCCTGTGGTCTAGGGACCCTGAACTGCCTGACCCCCATTCAAGGCTCCTCCCTGCCGGCCTTTGTTCTCCTGCTTTGTCCTGCTCGGGACACACTTCTTCTTCTTCTTCTTTTTTTCCTTAAGATTTTATTTTTTTGTCAGAGACAGACAGAGAGAACACACGCAAGGGGGGTGCGGCAGGCAGAGGAAGAAGAAGACCTCCTGCTGAGCAGGGAGCCTGATGCGGGGCTCCATCCCAGGACCCTGGGATTGTGACCTGAGCCAAAGGCAGACACGTAACCGATGAGCCACCGACTGAGCCACCCAGGCGTCCCTTCGGGATGCCCTTCTACCTTCTTCATCTGGACACTGGCCATATCTCTCACTTTTCAAGTCCAGTGTCAGCAGATGGGAAGAGCACTCTGGGTGGGGGTTGGGGGGGGCATTCTGTGCTTGTACTTCCTGGCTGCGGGATGCTGGGCAGATTACTTCACTTTTCAGTCTGTTTTATTATTGATGAACCAGCTTTAAAAATAATTACCAAATAGGCCTGAGGACTTAAAGGCAAAAATGCTTATTAAAACATTCTTGGCTTAATGTTCTCTTTCTTGACATAGGTGGTTACACAGGCTTGTGAGAATTCATTGACCTGTATATTTACGTCTGTGCACTTTTCTGTGTGTTGACGTCAATGAAAAAATTAGAAATAACTAGTCCAGCTTAATAGGGTCTTATAAATATTATAAATATTGGCTGTCTTTGCCTCTTTTTTTTTCCCGTCAAAAGGCAGATGACCAGAGTTGGGTTGGATGACCAATGCAGGAATGATGGATTGAGATTCACAAGAGCCTAGATGTGTTCCATGGAAGGACTGAGGGCAATAGATAAAATGAAATCAATGTACAGAAGGTCCAAAAGGAAATGGTGCAGTAATGAGTGGAAGGTGTGCTCTAAGATGATTGTTATGAGAAAGCGGAGATTTCAGCTGACCGCAGACTGGGTTTCCCTCAACGATCTAGCTCGGCCGATAAGCTCTATGGCCATCGCAAAACAAACAAGCAGCCCTAAACCGAACCCAACCAGAACAAACCAGAAATATCAACACAACTTTAGGTTTCAACAGATGTGTCATACTCAGCTCCCAGGAGGAAAACAACCCACTGATGGCTGAATCTGTCAGACCACACCTGTATCAAGGGCATTTGGTTAGGGAAGCCTCTGAGGATGGATCTAGACCAGTGACCCGGTACCAAGTTCAGTGGCTAGGATCCTAAGAGGGGCTTCAAATCATGTCCTAGGATGAGCTGGAGAATTGAGCTTTAAGAAAATATTTGGAGGGTGACTGGGAGGGCTTCGTATGTAGGAAAGGATTTTGTCAAAGGTTAGAATTTTTCTATGTAGCTTCATAAGGGAAAACTGACTCGGTAGGTGAAAGTCTAGGTTTTGGATACTATTAGGAAGGAGGTAGCTCCTGACTGCGGTGGCTTGAGGATAGAATGGACCTCCTGTCCATCACCGGTAGTATTTAAGCACAGGCTCAATTGTGGCTTATAGCCATTGTCGATTATATTTCTATTTTGGGTGGGATGGAGTTGTATGCCCTCTGTTATGGGTTGAATTGTGTCCCCCCCCCAAAAGTTGTGTTGTCCCCCCCGAAACTCCTTAACTCCTGGTCTTGGGAAGGTGATTTTATTTGGAAATAGGGTCTTTGCAGCTGTATCCACTTTAAGACGAGGTCATTTGGGTGAAACACCATCCATAGGACTGTTGTCCTTGTAAGAAGGGACCAGAGACAAATAGGGAGGCACAGATGCGGAAAGGGAAGCCGACCCTGTGACAACGGAGACAGAGATCGCCTCCCCAAGCCAACGAATGCTAAGCACGGCAGGAAACATCCAGAAGCTGGGAGACAGAACCTGGCTCTGCCCATGCCTTGCTCTTCAGAACTGGAAGAGGAGAAAATCATGTGGTGTTAAGCCACCCAGTTTGTGGCCCTTGTGATGGCACAGGTGGTGTGTTACACCTTGAAAAGCCATTCCAGGCCTCTGAACCCTTACTCACCAGAGAGCAGCAACACAAGCGGGGAGGCCTTGCAGGCCTTATGTCTGTGGGGACCCATGCACCTGTGGTTCTCTGCACCCCCACGCCCCCTCCCCTCTGGGCGACGACCCTGTCTCCTGGCCCTCTCGTTCTGGGCGCCTCCTCCAACAATGCCATGCTGCTGAAGCCCGGGGAGATCCGAGGACACGTTTCTCCTTCTCCTTCCCACCCTGCTTTCCAGCCTGGGAGAGTCCAGGGCTCAGAGTTTGGAAGCTCTGTGAGGCCAGGGTCAACGGCAGGGCTCTCTCTTGCTTTCAGTAGGAATCAATAGGCCTTGGGAGCCCTAGCCCAGATAGAAGGAAAAAGGCCCTCAGAGCTGCAAATAACTCACCTAGAAATGAACTTCTGGAATGCGGTCGTCTGTGAGTTCAGGGACAGCCCGTGTTTGACGCTCAGGCCTGGTTTCTAGATAAGGTTGTAATATTGCAGCAGATTGAAACCTTCAATAGTCCAGAAACATGCTGAAAGAACTCATAAAGCAACTCATTTTTCCTCCCACTGAAAGTCAGGAATGTCCTTGGAGGACTTTTGTTGAGACATGTGAAGGATTTGCTTTTTAAAAAACCGTAAATCAGGACCTCCCTGTGATTCCCACACGAGCCCTGCTGATCCTGTGCAGACCTTGTCTGGGTGCCTGATTCTCCTTGCGGGGAAGCAAACAGGGCCCGCGTAGGCTGAGCCCCGATCTGGAAAGGGAGGGTAAGGAGAAGTCCTTCCAAACCATCCCCCTAAGCCCCCCATGGCAAGTACAACTTGGGCTTTCCTCTGACCTCCTTAAAGAGACAGGGACTCGAGTCCTGGAGTCCCTACAGCCCTCTAGTGTCCTTGGGTCCAGCCACACAGCTCAAGGTCATCCCTTTGCATACTGCAGTTCCACAGAAGATCGTACTTGAAAAGACAGCCCATGGCTGGCGTGTGCAGATGTGAAATTTGAAAACCATTCCTTGTGGTCTGGAAGAAGGTGGGTTGAATAGGGTCCCCCGAAGATATGCCCTTACCTTCACCCCTGCAACGTGTGACATGACCTTATTTGGAATAAGGGTTCTTGGCAGATGTAATTAAGAATCTCCAGGGGACAACTGGGTGGCTCAGTCGGTTAAGCATCTGCCTTTGGCTCAGGTCATGATCTCAGGGTCCTGGAACTGAGTTCCGCATTAGGGTCCTGGCTCAGCAGGGAAACTGCTTCTCCCTCCGCCTTCCACTTCCCCTGCTTGTGTGCTCTTTCTCTATCAAATAAATAAATAAAATCTTGAGCTGAAATGATTCTAGATTATCCGGATGGGCCCCAAATCCAGTTAACAAGTGTCTTTATGAAAGAAGAGAAGACACAGACTCTCAGAGAGGGGAGAAAGCCATGGGAAGATAGGAAACAGCGCTGCAAGCTACTCAGTCAGCAGCGGAGGAATGCCTGATCCCCAGAAGTTGGAAAAGATCGGGAATGGATTCTGTTCTAGAATCTTCAGAGGGACAGGGGCCCTGCTGAGCCTGTGATTTCAGACTTCTGGCCTCCAAACCTGGGGTGATAAGCTTCTGTTGCACTAAGCCACCAAGGGTGCGGTAATTCATTGCAGCTGCCACAGGAAGCTAGGAGAACTGTCACCAGGACCGGGACACCTTCCGTATACACACCGGTGTCAATGCTGTGTTAAAACAAATATAACAAATGAACTTCTGGGAGTCGATCCTGAAATACATTAGAAAACATGGAAAAATTTAAATATGTTCATCAGGGTGCAGTTTGGGAAAAGTTGGAAACAATCTGAATGTCTCACCATAGGGGATCGATTAAATTAATTATGGGGCCGCCATTTAGAGAATCCCATGTAGCCATTTAAAGAACATTACAGAAGTGTAGCTACTGATGTGGAAAGATGTTGCCAATTGGCCTGTAGAAAAATACACTACAGTATGATCTCATTTACAAAATACACAAGTCTATATATTATGTATGAATACATAGAAAAATCTAGAATGGAATGTCAACAGTGGTTTTTCTTGAAAGAGTGGGTGTTTTAGGTTCTTTTGCTTCTCTGGGTTGTCTGTAATTAAGATGTAATTTATAATAATGGTGTAAAGTATTTGCAACAGTAACAGTAACAACAACAAAGGCAATGAAAGGCGTTTATTTTATCTGGAGGAAGCAAAAACTGTGAAACTTTTCATCAGCCACACAGTGGGAAATGTTATTTTCCTGTGGAGGATTTTGGAAAATGGTATGGGAAGGTCAATCCGGCACAGGGGCAGCCTTCATTCCTGGAAGTTCAGAATGATACCAGGCCAGGAGCAAGCTAGGAAGCAGGGGAATGCTAAACTAGACAACTGCAGGACTTGTCAGAACCTTGTACATGCCAACACCGTGGCAAGTCTCCAAGAGACACGCGGGATGACATTTTCCCTCCCACACCATTTGATCACCAAGCCAGGAACATCTGGTAGTACTCCTGCTCTGAGAAACACAGTGAGGGAAAGCTTGGAACACTCTTTGACAAAAAGCAGTTCAATTAAGCGAAGAGCAAAACTACCCAGAAACGAAAGAGGGAAGAATGTTTCCGGTTTATATATTGCTGAGAAAGCCTGGCTGCTCCCCATGAGCCCTAAATTGAACACAAGCAGCAGTGTCCTAAAATAATATTAAAAGTCTGGCCAATAAGAACCCAGAGCACGGAGCAGATGGAATCCTCCCGGCTTTTTGGGCTCCAAATTTTAGAATGCAAGAGAGGGTCCTGAGAATTCCGGCAACCAACACTTGTATAAGAGGCGGTTACGTTACGTAGGAGGGACAGCCCAAGCGAACGTACATCTGGGTCCAAGAGTTTTATTACATAAAAGAAAGGTGCCAGCAAACATCTTCCCTGTGTTGACAGGTGAGGAGAAAAGCAGCCCTTGCCAGAGCGAGGGAGGCAAAGAGGTCGGCTCAGCACAGTGGCAGTGTCCTTGCCAGAGGGCCCTTTACAGACCCCTGTCCCCATGGCAGAGGCCCTCACCTGGCCTTCTTTGTCTTGCCCACACTGACCAACAGCACTACACTGGACTATTCCTTTTTCTTTCTTTCTTTTCCTCCCCTTCTTTCTTTTCTTCTCCCCTCTGAATGCACCCTTGAGAATCCAGAGATCTGAGTTCTATTCACAGCCCGACCTGGGGTGCCAGAGGGCTGGAGGGGGGTCACTCCCCAGCCTACACAGGATGCCTGAGGCCCTGGACCAAGTGGTATGTGAGGGGACATCCTGTGCCGGGACAACACTCTTGGATTTTCACTTTCTGCCCTGCCTGACCAGACACCCCATGTTCCCTGTGGAGTCCTGGCTGTGGTCCCCTTTCTCCTTCCTGTTGTTCTTTCCTTGGCTCATTTGTTGCTTTCTCTTGGTACAAGACATTTGGAATGAGGGGCAGCCCCACTGTGGTCGGGGAGCTGCTGTTGTTTGTTTTTTTTTTTTTAAAGATGTTATTTATTTATTTGTCAGAGAGGGAGAGAGAGAGCGCAAGCACAGGCAGACAGAGAGGCAGGCAGAGGCAGAGGGAGAAGCAGGCTCCCTGCCGAGCAAGGATCCCAGGACACTGGGATCATGACCTGAGCCGAAGGCAGCTGCTTAACCAACTGAGCCACCCAGGCGTCCCTGCTGTTGACTTTTTTTATGGCTCTTTATGTTTTCTCCCATCCCCCAGGAGCGGATGGCCTTTTGGAGCCCCAGCCCCAGAGTAAAGCTGCTCCTCTGCCCTCTTCCCGCTTGGCAGGAAAATTACCTGGACATCCTGTTAACCCTGAAGCTTCCTGCCCTTCACCCACACACTGATTACGAGAGTCTAAATTAGGGTGAATCTGCATTAAAAACAAAAAAACAAAAAACCCCAAGTAATTTGCTATGTAGACCCCCCCCACCCCAGGCACTGGCTGGCCCAGCTGGACCCCTAGTGTTCCCCTCATACCTGCTCACATCAAGATCTGCTTAGTTGATCATCTCAATAGTTCTCAACTGGGTCCTCTTCATGCTGATGCAACTGGGCGGATAAAGCCCATATCTTTAGCCGAGTGTATAACTAGGACATCCCTGGAATTGATTATCCAAGTTGGGATACTTTAGTGAGCAAAGGGGACACCGTGAATAATTATGTATAATTATGTCGAGAGGTAGGCACGCCGTCACCAGGTGGCTGTATGCCTTCTCTGTGTGTGAGCTCTCTGTGAGCCGGTCCCTCTTTGCCTCTGACCTCCTCTGAAGACTTTCCTCCTAGGACCCCGGCCTGCGCTCCTATTAAAGATCTCAGGCTCCCTGTGCTACTCGAAATTCCATCATGTTCCTTGTTCTCTTTCTCTTAACTCCAGGCCACGCTGTTCTCTCTGCCATCTTCACACAGCTCACGCCCTTCCTTCTGGCCTCAACTGAGACATTTCCTTGGGAAGCCTCCTTTTTGTCCATTTCCACCCCCATGGGGTTACATCACACCCCCCCCCCAGGGATCCACCTACCTCAAGGGGGCAGTATTTTTTTGTAATCATCTGTTGACTGGTATATCTCTCCTCCCAGGAGCCTGGAAGCACCTTTAGGTTTTGTTCTTGACTACATTTAGGGCCTAACTTGTCTATTGGGAAGCCAAGACAATCACTCCACAAAAGTTCATCTCTAAAACAGTGTATCCTGTTAATCCTGTTAATTACTCCTGTTAATTAATCCTGTTAATTACTCCCCAAAGTTCCTCATTAAATCCTGACCTCACATGCCCCAGCCTGGTGAGGGCTGGGCACAGAGATAAAGAGGAGCCTGTCCTCACCCAGCTCCCTTTCCAGGGGGAACCACTCTTCTCGAAGCATCTGCGCTTCAAGGAGGATGTTTCTACAGCATCTGAGTGCCTTTGGACACCTTTCAAGCCTTAAGCAGTTTTTTCAAAAGGGCCACAACAACAAAGACAAGACTTGGACAAGAGCCATGTGACGCAGCAGCTAATCACGGCGCCTCTCCTGCCTGACCGCTGTTATGTCCCCGGCCTGCTACCTTCTGGACCAGTTACTTATGTTCTCTGAGCTTCAGTCTTCGCTTTGGGGATGCGGGGATGAACAACAGTGCCTCGTACACAGTAACCGCTCGGTAACTGTTACTGCCAATAGACAGTTTGGCCCAAGGGCTGCTGCGCTCACCAGGGACCCTCCTGGGGAGGTCATGAGCCCACGAAGGGGACCCAAGGTCTTGTCAGGAGCCTCTGCAACGCAGCGCGTAGGCCCGTCTCCTCTCTCTGTTCGGCTGTTGTAGAGAAACATCTGGAGGGTCGGGGCCAGCTGGAAACAGCTTTAGGTTTGGACAACAGCCACTCTCAAGGTCTGTCCCAACCAGAGCGACCTTGGCAATCAACTTGGGACAAAATACATAGCAATACAGCAGGAGAGACCAGGCGTCACGGGGAGACTAGCATAGAGAACAGAGAGGATTCTCTACATTTGAGGTTTTCTGAAGATTAAAGGAAGTTCATTTTAAAATTTGTTTTGGAGGCCCTGGCTGTTCCCTGCCACTCACTATCGATCAGCAGTTACTCATGAGCAGGATTTCTGCACGATTTTCGTACCAAGAACGAGAGTAATTTTGATAGTAGAAGCTCCATATAGTGGATGAGCAAAGTAGAGAAGACTCGAGTTGAATTTGCCCAAATGCCCCCATTTGCTGTTGACTGAGTTGCATTTAAGTGGGTTCTCCTTGGGGAGTGGAGGGATGGGGCACTGGGGATGTCATGAGCCCTGGGTATTATAGAAGACTGAGAAATCACACACCTGTGCCTCTGAAACCAATCATACATTTTTAAAAATGGCCTCTTCTTCTGGAGCGGGGGGCGCTTTCCAGTTGGCACGGCACGTTCACCGAGTGCCAAGTGCGGGCTGGTGACCCAGGCAGGTGAGCGGTCCTGAGCATCTGCAGAGTGTGCCCCTTCCTGTAAAAAGCCTTCCCTGCAAGAGCTCTGTCTCCCCCAGGCCGCCTGCCGAGGTCCTCCCCAGGAGCAGACCGGGCAATCTTTGAGGGAATGTGCGTCAGCCCAGCTCCTCTTTGGGTCATTGGGGTGCCGCCTCTGCCAGGCCCTTTCCCGGCACCGTGGGTCCAGCTCTGGTCAAGGAGGAGGTTCTCCTGGCCCTCTTCTTGCTCCCCGAAGGGGCACAGAGACATGAGAACTGAATACATCTGCACAGGTGCTGCCAGGGAGATTCTGACCTGGAGGATGTGGGCCCCTGAGTGTGTGTGTGTGTGTGTGTGTGTGTGTGTGTCTACAGCTGCCTAAAACTCTTCATGCCCCTGGCTGATGCCCACGGCTTACCTTCCATCCAGATGTGCCTTCTTGTGAGAGACTTTCCTGCCCATCCAGGTCTGGGTTGGCAACACCGCCTGGTGCCCTCTTGGTCCCCTGCGCTCTTGGGTCTCAGGCCTGAGCGTCCCGAGCTCTGCCCCTGCCCCCCTGCTGGCCTCCTGAGATGCCTGTGGTTGGATAAGGAGAGCCTCCCATGTTCACCCCTGTAGCCCTAGCTCAGCACAGGTCCAGCAGGTGACAGTCATTCATCAAATATCAGTTTCATGAAGCAAAGAAGAAAAGGAAGAGGGATGGGGGAGGGGAAGGGAGAGGAGGAGAGAGGGAGAAGGGCAGGTGGGAAGAAAGTGGTGGGGGAGGGGAGGAGAAAGGGAGGAAGAG